>PVIJ01001445.1:79710-199267 GCA_004024925.1 Scalopus aquaticus | reverse complement strand
GAAACCATTCGATATTTTTCTCTTTCTTTCTGGCTTATTTCACCGAGTATGATCCCCTCAAATTCCATCCATGTCACTGCAAATTGCATGTGTTTATCTTCTTTGAATGCTGAATAGTATTCCATTGTGTATATGTACCACATCTTCTGGATCCAATCATCTATTTTTGGACATCTGGGTTGCTTCCATACCTTTGCTATTGTGAACAGTGCCGCAATGAACATACGGGTGCATGTATCCTTTCAGATTGGTGTTTTTTTGTCCTTGTGTAAAACAAAGCCAATAACGCAGTCAAAAAATGGGCAGAAGAGCTCAAAAGGCACTTCTCCAAAGAAGAAAAGCAAATGGCCAACAGATACATGAAAAAATGCTCAACATCACTTATAATCAAGGAAATGCAAATCAAAACCACTATGAGATACCACCTCACACCTGAGAGGATGGCACACATTAAAAATATAGGCGACAACAAATGCTGGAAAGGATGTGGAGAAAAAGGAACTCTTCTACACTGCTGGTGGGAATGTGAACTGGTCCAACCACTATGGAAAGCTGTATGGAGATTCCTCAAATTGCTAAACATGGAGCTCCCATACGACCTAGGGACTTGGTTTTAAAGAATGCTATCTTGATGGGGGGGGTGTGGCAGGAAAGTAGGGGTCCTGACTTGTTGGCCATTGAAGAAGGATCAAAAATGATAAGGATTTGAAAAAGATTAAATAATCAATTGCAAGCACATTATAATGTGGTAGAGGTGCTTACCCGCCAATATTTGAGGGCTAATTTGCTATTTTTTTGTCTGTTACACTCACAAGCTTCTCCTCCTCCCCAACTCTTTCACCCCCCCTCCTTTCAATGGTCTCTAGTAACAATTTTATAGACCTGTTAGATTTTAAGTGAGGTTATAAGCACAAATATCTCTGGTAGTAGCTGCTGCGTGCCAGCTCACATTCTGAACCTGGCATTCAGCATGTATTGTAAATAAAAGTGGTGTTGTGTTTGGGTCCTATAATTTAATCTTTATAACCAGCATAATTAGCTATAGCCAAGTATAATCAGCTTTTTGAAACACAAAGATGACTGTGTTCTTTACAATTCTATAAGAAAGTATGTCGAATGATTTTTCTAAGAAATTAAGATGTGGGTGGTAATCCTGATCTGGTCTAGAAAATTCTAGGGACTAAGATCTCAAGTATCCAAGATTGTTTGATCTAGGGAGTCACAGTAACTGTGTCCAAGGCATCATGGCTTCCTCACGTATTCAGTCCCAGCTTGTAAGCAACAAAACCACTTCTTCTCGTCTTGGGTAATGGCACACTCCATACATAAAGAAGGGTATCATGTTTTTTGGTGATTTGTCAAAGCAAACGGTTTGAATTAATGATGCATTTGCTTATTCATAACTTCATGTCGATAATATATAATGTTTCTTTACTCTTAAAAGTAACACCAAATATTTCAGAGCAATAACACTGATACATTTTGTATATTTTTTTCATTTTCTGTCTTTTCTTATTTTGACATATGACTGAGCATTTTATTCCCTGCAGTGACATATAAACTTCTGTGGCTTTAGCCAGCCACATAGTTGATCTAACCATAATTCTCCATTGATTGTGCTTGTTTATATTTGATTTTGTTAGCTTTGTCCTTTCATCTCCCATCCTCACTTCTATTTCAGCTATACTCTCTGCAGCCTTGAGAACTATACTATAATGGTTTATGTATGTGTATATTTGATTTTATTAAATGATACTGCAGGTTGGATTTTATTTTTTTTTTACTTAATGTTTCTGAAATACAGCCACATTAATAAACATAGGTATGTTTTTATTTCTTATCACTCCATGATATTCTAAATGGTACACATCCATCTCATTTTATTTATGTAGTCTTCCAGAATTGATTGCCTAGAGTGCCTCCGAATCCCTGCTATCATACCAACCCCTAAAGAAATAATATTCATGCATAACCCATTATGGAACTGTGATCATTTCTCAGGTACTCACTCAGGATGGAATGATTGAGCAGACACTGAATACAAACACAATTGCCCTATGTTCTACCAGATTGCTCCCCAAGACATTTTTTACCAGTTTTTCTCAACAGAAGTACATAAAGGTTCCCACTGAACATTCTTCTTATTCTCCATCTTGAGTAATTGTTGGGGAAAAGGATGACTTGGCCATTTTAATTTTAGAGTTGTGTTTAAACAGAATGGACGGGGTCCGGACAATATTAACATAAGCTTTTGGTGGTTTCTGGCTATTCTACATTTGTTATCAGCATGTCCTCTGAATATGAAAGCACTGAAATGACAGTGAATCTGAAGCACAACATGCAAATAATTACTTTTTCTTAATATGTCTTTGAAAACATGTAAGCCCTGATATATCATCATATAATAGTAGTATGTTTTAAAGAGATTTTTAAAAAATAATTGATCCAAATGAATGATGATGTCTGGGGAACTTCCTAAGCATTTTTAGGAATGATACCGTTTTATAATTAAAACTCCACTCTATTCTAATTCACTGGCGGGGGGGAAGTCGTGTCCTTTTGTTCATTTAAAACTAATTAATGATATTTTGCTTATGTATCATGTGTAATTATATTGTTGCCTGAGTAAAATAATTCATTTTTTATTTATTTGTGTTGGAGATTTGGAATCTGAAATGCCCTGAGAGAATTATAAATGGCATCAAGTTAGAGAAAATAACTTAAGTGAAAACATAGGATGTTGCTAGCTTCTCTTTCATTTTTCTACATTTGTTGCCTGATTTCTGAACTTTGATCAATTTCTTTTTTTATAAAAGATTAATTTATTTATGCATACAAGAAATGGCGTGTAGGCCAGAGGCGTGGGGCGGCGAGAGGGTTCACCAGAGACAGAGTGGGGAGCAGAACAGGCAGATCAGAAATACACTGCTGAGGGGAGCAGCGGAGGCAGGAGAGGCAGGAGAGGTCTGCTGCACCATGTGGGATTCTCCCCGTCGGGACAACGAACTCACGTCGCTGCTGCCGACAGCTCCACAGTGCAGCGCTCAACCGCTGTGCCACCAGGGAGGGCCGAACTCTGATCAATTTCTTTGTTAACTTTTTCCTAACCCCTAATATCTAACTCCCTCCTTAGGGTGGTTCTGAGATTGCTTACTCCCAGACCAGACTATTTTATTGCCAAATAAAATGCTTTTCTACAGTCTTCACATTTTTTTTTAAAGGTGTTTTTTTTTTTTTTTTTTTTCTTTAGCATTTGATGTGCTCTTCTTTCATTTTGAAACAGTTTTACTAGCTTTTTCAATTCTTTGCTATTCGGGCTTTCTTGCTTTTCTTTCCATCATCCTCCCATTTGCTTTCTGCTTCTACTTTTCCCTTGTCCTACTTCTCTTATTGTCTAGCATCAGATATTGTCAGTGTCCAGTTTCTGATCCTCATATAAAATCCTAGATTTGGGTCCTACAGGTAAATTGCACCTCTGCAAGATGGGATTAGATTCAATTTCTCTATCGACACATGTCTGAGGGTCATAGGCATTAAAAACCTTTGGTTTCAAAATGGAACTAGCCCCACTGTACCCCACTTTAGTCATAGGGTTTCTTTCAACTTACATTAACTTCTGAGCAACATGTATCAATTCCAGTGTTACTAAACTTGGATACACAGAGGAGAAAACTTGATGATAGAAGACCCAGAATCTATTTGAGAAGAGAAATGATTGAAGAAGCTTAGACTGCTCATTTTTGGAATGGAACACAAAGTATATGCTTCACAGTGAACTAAAAATATTTACCTATATGACCAACATCTGGAAGAGAAGGAAAATCTAGTTTTTAGTGTTCCAAGTAACAGTGGCAGTGCAAATGGTACAACTTTGGAAAGGAAATATGTGAATAAGAAAATGCTTATTAATAATTAAACCTCTCTAATCCAACTCTAAAACATACTGCTTTGTGAAAAACATTGTTTCATGTCATTAAAATCACAGAGAAGAAGTTCATCTCATGGGTATCGTATTAAATACAACTCGGAATTAGATTTCTGGAACCCTTTGCCTCTCACGGGTCCTCTTAATTTCACGTGGTTCTTTACGTTGTATGGCTATTTTTCTATTTAACACCAAATTTCAGAATCATTTTCAATTAACTTACTATTTTTATCTAACTCTTAAAGTAATTCAAAATGCTTAGTAATTCCCCAAATGATTTTCATAGGTTGCTCTGCTACTTAATTTTCTCAAGTTTATTCCTTGTTGTTACTGTCATAGACTTCTGGTGGCCCACTCTGGTTGCCCTCTTCCCTGCATCAGTACATCTAGTCTGCAAGAAGAATGCCCCTTAACATTAGGCTGAGCATATGGTCCTCTCTAAAAGCCCTGCTTAACTTCAGGTTTGCTGATTTTACCTCACTCAAAACTCCTTTCACCTGGATACACTATAAAAATTTCACTATCTTTGGCAGTTCTTTCCCTCCTTTTAGGCTCACTTGTTTGCTCTTTCCTTATGCAAGTATGCCTAATGGACTATTTTACATGCCTTAGGGACTGATCAACCCAACATTTTTGATGCTTCTGGTCTTAAGACTCCCACTAATGCTTCTGGTAGCCCTTGTTTGAAATACACTCTTTACTTCTCCTTTTCCCGTTGGGAGGAAAATCTCCCCAGCATTAGCAGTAGCAGTGGCAACACCACCACCTGTATCTCTAATACAAAATGGCTCTACCGTCTTACAAAAATATGTCTTCATATTTCATGAAGACTCTTTAACAAAGGAAATGAAGCAGGAATAATTACTCAATTATATGTCCTTAACTAATGCAGATTCATAGTGTGGTAAAACAGAATTTTTCAGTTAGATAGCAACATGTTTGTGTAGCTGGAAGGTGTTTTCTCCATTCAGAAGTAACTCCTTTAATCCCTCAGTATTCATGGATTCTGTATTTCCAAATTCACATACTCACTAGAAATTGTTACCTCTAAATCAGTATTCACGTTGCTTTAGTGGCGGTTTAGGTACATGTGCGGGAGGCGAAATGTTTGTGTGACTCACCCTTTCCTAGCTGAGGTGGAACCAAATACCGATCTACTTTCTTGTTGGCACTCTCATACGGTATAAACAGATGTCTTTTTCATCATCTCTGTAGTGCTACTTTCTCTGTGCCTTTTGTTGGTGATTCTGCAAAATTGCTCTTTAAAAAGAGTGTGTGAAGTGCTGTCTAGTGTTCCTAAGCTCAAGTAGGCTGAGATGTGCCTTGGGGAGAAAGTACTGGTGTTAGATCAAATTTGTTCAGTCATAAGTTATAGTGTGATTGTGTTAGTGGATCAAGTGTTAGTGGATGAAGAAAATATATTACATAAGATGTCTTTAAAGTAAACACACATAAAACTAGGTTATGTGGTTGGTGAAAATGTTGACTGCAGCCTTGCAGAACCCTCTCCTGGTATTTTTCCTTGGAACAATGTGTCAGTGTTCACTCATTCAGTGCGGAGGCTTTCTAGAACACTCCTACTGCAGATAAGACGAATGGACTGTAAAAACTATTGCATACATGAAAAACATCTTCCTCTACTCCTAAGAAATCTAATTTGGAGCAAGGGAATAGAAGAATGTGTATATACTTGTTTTGCCAGACAAGACTTAATTTAGCAAAGAAGTAGTTAACCAAACTGTGTACAACCTGTCAAGATAAAAATAAACTATATTGGAGTTAGCAGGAAGGAAAAAGGGGAAGAAGTAGTCAAGGAAGAAGAAAGGGAAGAAAAAAACGTAACTAAGCAATTGGTGAGTTCAATCAATGGAAAAATCTAAAGATTGCCAAGTTGATAATATGGAAACTGTAGTGCAGTTGGTTGGCAAAGGCATTTATACTGACTGTGCTGTTTAAAGTTTCTGTTTTGTTTGATTTTTGAGCAGCAGTATGTTGAAAACAAAGTAATTACAACAGTTAAGATCGCAGAGACAAAAGTGTTTTGCAAGTTACCAGTACAACTTTTCTCTCACCTCTAAGTGTCTAAGTTTAGAGATATATTTCAGTCTCAAATCACTGCTGACCCTCCTACAACTGACTTGGGAAATGGGAATGAGAGGCAGAGGGAGAGGGGTCTAAACAAGGGTGTGCAGGGACAGACATAGGAGCTGATATGTCTATGCTTTGTAGGGAGAGAAACAAAGGCCCATCATGCACACATGCACATGTATGTGTGTGTATCCCCATGTGTGTGCATTCTTTTGTAAACCTTACCACCTACAAGGAACTAGTATCTGCAAACCATTGTGACTTTTCTTTAGAAAACCTAAGTAAAGGATAATATTTTGATTGCTATAAATGGAAGTTTTAGGTATTGCCGTCTGCCTTACTCCCTCCCACTCCTTCCCCACTTTCCTTCCCTTGTAGTCCAACTTTGAGCCTGTTCAGACCTCTGACAATGAAACCATTGGAGTGTAGAGGGGTCTCCTGATGGGTGGTCTCGTTTCATAACTGCAGCCCTGCTCTCTGGAGCTGAGATGGTTTCTATTAAATCATATTTGTGATGTCTGCACCCTCTGAAATAAAGGTCATTATAATTGTTCAGGTGTGTAGGTCTTTCTTACTGAAAGATGAATTGGCTTAGTGATTTTTTCATTCATCATTACTGTTCATATAGTGGAATATGGAAAGAAGTATTTTAATGTTCAGTCCACTTGCATTCCAGTATAAAGTGAAGAACTGAGGGGGGAACTTAGAAGTTTGTCTTAGAAATTTTGTACTCAAGAGATGATAAAAAGGGCATGAGGGAACTCTTCTTGATTTGGCCCATTACAGATATTTGCATTTGATAAAGAAAATTTCCTCTCATTTGCAACAGCAGGCATTCAGAAGGTACTTAGTATGGCAAGAACTAGAAAATCCTGCCATCAACACGAGCGCATAGTTTCTGATTTGAGTTAGAGCTTTCAACCTAGAGTGCATGTGTGTGTGTGTCTGTATGTTGGGGGTAGGGGTCTACACCCTTCTTTGACCTTTTCACTCTGGGTCAGGCCCCCTTAGTTTGCTTTCTTTCCTGCCTTGCTGTTTTCTGAGAGTTGGCTGGAATGACTTACTGAAGGTGAGAGCTCTTAAATGATTGATTCGTTGATCTTTAAGACTTAATTCCATCCAGCACTGAGGCTTCTGTGTTTGTCAGTATTGTCTGTCAAGTATTTACCCACTTCTCACAGCTAGTTCACCATTGCTTCCCACTGCAGATAACAGTAGCAGTTGTAAGACGAGGTCTTCTGATAAACGAGTGAATCATGTGTCACATAAGAAGAATGAGTGAGTACCCTGATCAAGACTGATGTTAAAATGACATCTAATCGATAGAGACATTCGTGAACATTAATGTCTGCAACTGTATATCGTCATCTCCATTATATTTGGAAACCTGAGACAAAGATATCTGCCTTGAAAATTCATTCACCTTTGAGTTATCGTGAGGAAACTAATTTCTATAAAACAGCATCAAGATAGACTTAAAGGAATTACTTGAATGTGTATCCTTTTGGAGGCAAAATTACTGTATATGATTTTTCTGAAGTAATTGTAGCATATGAGCTAACATAGTTAATGATATCACATTGTTTGTCAAGAAGCTCACTGTCATTTTCTTTTCCCGAATTAATGACTGAAGTCATTCCTCATGGAGAAATTTTTCCTCAGTGACTAATTCACTGGGGTTTCTCTCAGTTTTAAATTTTGTCTTTATGACCAAAAGTATTTTCCTATGAATCTAGTAGAGATGTCACTTTTTCCAAACGTGCTGCCCTGTCTCTGACAAAGAACCATTTGATCAGTTCCTAAATATATCTTCTAACAATTGGGTTCTATTAGAAGATGCTGTCACATGTCACCTCACTTAAAAGTCTCTGGTGTCCCTGAAGATTAAAAAGAAAAAGGGACCTACATTAGTCAAATAATTTCTCTGTGTGAATCCAAATGATATTACAACTTGGTCCTCTAGACGGTGCCAGGGATATTCTGAATGAATATTACAAGCAATATTTCTTTAATGATTAGGAGCATGTTACATATTTGATGATACTTACTCTGGCTGTGACATTGTGGCAGTAATAAAAACAAAAGCAGTAATGGTGGTGATGATGATGTTGATGATGGTGGTGGTGGTGTGGATGGCCGTCTACCAACTACTGAGCATAGTCTGCTTGTCAAAGTCTGTGCTTATTTCTCCACATGAGTAATTTCATGTAATTCTCACAATCACCATACTAGGTGGTTTTCTTATCCCTGTTTTTTTTATGGATTTATTTATTTATGCATACAAGAGCTGGGGTGTAGGCCAGAGGTGTGGGGTGGTGAGAGGATTCTCCAGATACAGAGTGGGGAGTAGAACAGGCAGATCTACTAAAGTACACTGCTCAGGGGAGCAGCGGGCAGGGTAGGAGAGGTCTGCTGCGCCATGTGGGAAGCTCCCTGGCCAGGGATCGAACTGGTGCTGCAGTGGCTGCGGACAGCTTCCTAGTGTTGAGACTTAACCCCTTGTGCCACCAGGGAGGCCCCTTCTTATCCCTGTTTTCTTGGCATGAATAAGAGTTTCCTGAGACTTTATAAATGCTGGTGACACTGGGCCTTAGCGCCAGATAGGAAACGACCCAAGGTGTGACTGATTTCAAAACCTACTTTAACCTTTACACATTAAAAGATGTTGGATGTCAAAAAATAAAATAGCCTGCTTTGACCATTTGATTAAATGAGTTTGACTCTGATGGAGTAACAGTAGAAATAGTGGGGCTTCTGGTCCCCAGATCTTCCCCTCTCCCATTGTCGCATGCATGGCGTCACAGGGGATCTTGTTAACATTTCAGATTCTGATTCAGCATTTCTGTGGTGGAATTGGGATTTTGTGCTTTTAACAAACTATCAGGTTGACTAATCTGGTGATGTAAGGACCCCCAGATGTGTCTAAAAGCACATTACTTTTTTAGGGTGGCCTCTTTAGGGTAGATGGTCAATGTGAGCAGATTCTAGGCTGCAGAAATGTGGTTTGAGTCCCAGGGGTTCATTTTGATTTTGCTCAGTTTTTAAAAATGACAAATACTCTTCAAAGTTCCTAATGAGCTGTTTACCAATGTCCAGTCCTTTTGTTAATAACAGAGCTCTTGACGGAAACCAAGTGTCTAGCTGCTGAGTTAAATGATTTTCTACTACTGCTCTTTGCTGCCTGTCTCATTCATAAAGTTGTGATAGTGTTTTGGTTGGTTTCTCTTGTGTATTTACACGAGATTTTTCTTCTGTCTTTCTCTTTCTGCCAAAAATAGAATGCAGTGTGAATTTGTGTGTAAAACCTGGGCTTTCTGTTTCCTTTGGTTCTGGTGTAGTAGGTTTTTTCTTCTAAGATGAAGTTCTGTTTTTAAATTAACCTGTGTATATGGTTACTCAAATCAGGGTTAGTTTAGTAAGAATTCTTTCTTTGTTCTAAAATTAATTACAGAATTATTTTGCATATCAGGAATGTCTCTCTTTTGCTCATTTAGTGAGCAAATCTTTTTTGGAAACCTGCTATACCCAGTAGATGCTATGCTTGGTGTGTCTAATTGACAATTGAGATATGAATGAAACAGATTCACCCCTGAAGATGCTTCCAGAAGCAGAGAAGGTTATCATGATATGTACTTATTTTCCAGTGCTTTGTAACACTTTGCTACAAACTTAGCTTATACCAGCACCCATTTATGATCTCATATTTCTGTAGGTCAGAAGTCTAGGTAGACTCAACTTCTGAATAATGGACAAGCAAAAGCCCAGTTTCCTGCTTTAATACATATTCAGGGAAATAATGATACAGAAATAATGATACCACCAAAAGTTTCCTTGAGATTGGCCTGTCCCTCATTCTGTAACGTGTAGAATTCCAGAATTCTGTTCTTTCTAACGTGGACAGAAGCAATCGTATTCCATAAAGTAAAATGATGGTATCTACCATCACATCTGCATTGATAGCTTTAAAAATAAAGCCATGGCTTGAATAGAATAAACACTGAGAAGCTTTATTTTAAATACGAGGTATAAGATTTCATACCCTTTCCTTACTCTCCCCCCACCCCTTTTCCTGTGCTGGTATGGTTTGTCAATGCTATCTTTGTGAAGCAGAAAATGGTACACAAAGGGCTTGTTGAAAAATGCTATTTTTGATTTGCTAAATTCTGTAAGAATACAGCCTGAAGTCAATCCACAGGAGAAAAACATCTGACCCTGTTCCGTTTCTCACCTCTGCCTGGTTCCTGGAATAACAGGGTCCATTAGGAATACCGGCGCTGGTGCCCTGGTACCCTGGCGTCAGAACACTTTTTACCAGTGTCTTCGTTTCCTTGTTGGCGTTCCTCTACAGGTAAAGGCGTAGTTCGTAGCCATTTTCAGTCTCATTTTTATCCTCCCATCTTACAGCTCGTCAGTGTATACCCTGTGTGGCCATCGGTCTGCCCACAAGAAAGCCTGAGTAATTATGGCAAATACCGACACATTTCCTTGTGGGGTCCACAGAGGGCAGAGTAAATGTCTCACCAGCCCTTTAGTGTGTAGGAACCAGCAATGGAAGAGCAAAGTCAATAACTTCCATTGTTCACATGGCACCATTGGTTTTTGCTTGTGAAAGAAAACACACACACATGATTCAACAAAAAACCCAACTCTAGTATGTAGCTAACAGCGTCACTGTTTCATGGGAAATAATAGGTTGTATTCAACTTTAACAAAACGGAATTCAAGATTCAAGGCTGAGTAGATAATGACCTGCTATGCAGCCTTTGTGTTGTGCAAGCACTGGGCAGGTGATAGAAATTCTGAGATTTCTACTTCTCTCTCCTACCAGTTATAATTTCCACCCCTTCCCCGCCCCCGGTTCCCTTCAAAATATACATAGTCATTTAAAATTAGCTATGCTTTTTCAGTATGTTGAATGAAGGAGCCATGTGAATTAAGTACATGTTCAGATCTCAGGGTATTACAAATAAAAAGTCCCAAATCAGAAGCCATTGCAAATCAAAAGCTCATGGTCTTGTATTTCCAATGTTGTCCATATTATCTTAAATGTAGAGTGGAATATGGCTTTGCATTTTATTATATTCTTACCCTTCTCTAAGATAATTTGTTCTTTTTTCTTTTTTATTTTTTCTTATAATTTTTTATTGTTATTTATATCTTTTACATTATTGTGTATTCCCCTTGGGTAACCCACCACCGATTCACCCGTGACCCATCACCATAGTCCCTTGTGCTCTTTTCTCCCCTGTTTTGAGCCCTTATCCTCCCCGCTCCCTCGCTGAGTATCTCTCTCACATTTGGTTCCCCTATATTCCTGTCGTAAGTGAAACCATTCACTATTTTTCTCTTTCTTTCTGGCTCATTTCGCTGAGCATGATTCCATAGGACGATGTGTTGTTAAGTCAAACAAAATAAAAATAAACAAGTAGCTCAGTGATTCCTCTGAGAATACACTTGGCCTGCTCTCAGTGATTTCAGCAGAGCTTTTTGATTAATTTCTATCAGAACTGGTTTATTAGAAGTAGCTCCATAAATAGTTTAAAAAATTATACCATTAATTCCATGAAAGCTATACAGGATTATGGGTGAGCTTAGGCTTTTGAATACTCATGTAAATTTTTGTATTATAAAAACCAAAACAAAACTAAAAGTTTGTTGACAAAATTACCAAAAAACATTAGAAATAGTCACTCATATCACCACTGCCCTAGATCATAATTATTTTTATTTCATTGATGTATTTGAAATAGTTCCATTCATTATGCATCTATATTTGCTCTCTCTTTTGCTTCATTTTAAATCATATGATGAACATTGTTCCTTGTTGGCCCATGGGATTTAAAATTATCATATAAGTTTCGCATAGCATTTACTTTCCTTGATAATGCTTTATTTTAAACTAAATCATTACCTAGTCACTGGTCATATATTTTTATTTTATATAATTGGATTTGAATGTAGTATAATCAAATGTAATTTGAATGTAGCATAATCTAATATTTACATCTAATTTACAACACAATGACATGTTTAGTGTCATTTGAGATATTGAAAATAAGGAAAATTCGGCCTCCCTGGTGGCGCAGCGGTTAAGCACTGCGCTGTGGAGCTGTCGGCAGCAGTGATGCAAGTTCGATGCCCGGCCAGGGAGATTCCCACATGGTGCGGCAGACCTCTCCTGCCTCGCCCCCTGCTCCCCTCAGCAGTATACTTCTGATCTGCCTGTTCTGCTCCCCGCTCTGTCTCTGGTGAAGCCTCTCACCACTCCACACCTCTGGCCTGTACCCCAGCTGTATGTATAAATAAATAAATCTTTAAAAAAAAAAAAGAAAATAAGGAAAATTCAAGGAATCTCTTGAATTTCAAATGAGTATTTACCGTAATATGTTATGTTCTAAATTATTAGCGTTCTTATTTTTTCATGTCTATACTTTAGCCAGTTTTGATTGATTCCTTTTAATGCAAATATAAATATTAGAGCAAAGCCTCCTTCTTTGATCTTCATTTGTTAATTTCGTTTTTCAAACTATTCTTTAATTTTTGTTAAATTTTTTCTTTTGTTAAGTTTATATTTTTTAGGTAGTCAATATTTTGTATTTTGTACTGTCAACCATAGTTCATATAATACTTAGTATATCTATTAGTTTTGTGTTTAAAGATATGTAAACGTCACCATGACAACTGATAATGTTTTTTTTTTTTAATTCCTGACTCGTTGATTGGATTTCATTTTCCAGTGGTCATTTCAGGAAGAATTTAAGGTTACATGTAGTCAGAATTTCCTGCCTGATGCCGCTGTTCTTGAGGAGTATGTTGGCAAATATGATCATCTTGAGTGACAAGGGGCTTCTTGTCTTGTGTATTCTGTCATTGGTGATGGCTGTGTCTGAATTTTTACCTCTTTTCAAAGCCTTGTCTTTCCTGTTTAGATACCTAGAATTTTATCCTGCATTTATTCTTAAATATGTACTAAACAGCATGTCTTCCCACTTATTTATCTTTTTTTGCAATGGGAATATGTTGAAAATGTCCTAGATACTCATTGGTAAGATCTGGTTACATAATTTATACACATTCATGTGCTATGTAACATTACACAGGCAGAAAGAAAAGATTTAAAAGCTATTTATGGTCTGATGTGTAAAGATTTCTGAAGAATAATTTTAAATTTAGAAAATGCAGATTGGCATATAGTCTATGCTTCCTTTTTGGAAAAAAAAGGAAAGTTTTTAGAATGTATGTTTATTTTTATGTATTTGGATCAAGAAACCCTTGAAGAATTCTTTTTTTTTAAAGATTTATTTATGCATACAAGCTGGGGTGTAAGCCAGAGGTGTGGGGCAGTGAGAGGATTCACCAGAGACAGAGCAGGGAGCAGAACTGAAATACACTGCTGAGGGGAGCAGCAGGTGAGGCAGGAGAGGTCTGCTGCACCATGTGGGAAGCTCCCTGGCTGGCATTCGAACTTGTGCTGCAGTGGCTCTGGATAGCTTCATAGTGCTGAAACTTAACCCGTTGCACCACCAGGGAGGCCACCTTGAAGAATTCTTAAGAAATTGAGGCAAGAGGTAAAACGTGATGGAGATGGGTAGTGGGTGGGTGATGAGAGGCGTGAGAACAGGACTTCTCTTGCGGACCATTTCATATTTTCATAGTTGAAACACAAGATAGGAAAATAATGAGAAAAGTAACAATATAAAAATACTTACATAGATGTATTCATTAGAGAGAAACTGGAACTTGATTTGATTCTGGCTCCTCTACAAATTTATCTAAGCTAACACTTCCATGGAAATCCCATCTATTTTAGCAGCTAGTTAGGAAGCAGGAAATTCAGCTCACCTTCTCTCCATTCCTACTTTCCCCTCAGATGTGTTGCTTCTTCCTTTTTGTTTGTTTTAAACCTCAATGTTTGGGTTGTCAAGTGAGAATTATTTATGTTCTGTGAGGGAATACGAAATAAGAGTGGGCTCCCATCTGATTTTGCAGACCCCCTCCATGATTCCGAGAATTATTCCTTGTTGATATGACTCTAGGTGTGTTAGCAACACAGAGAATGGATGAAGTGTAGCTTTCATAAAGCACAGTTTGCCCTGTGATGACCAACAGATGCTTTCTCAATGTTGTAGGTGGTCTTTGGTTGAGGGGGAAAAATGGCTTCACTGATGTTAAGGCAGTGCAACCTCGAGATTCTAAATTATACAGTAGCCAGAGTAAAGTGCTTTGTCTGCTGTCTTTATCAGCTGGAGTGTTGTTTTTTCTCGGGAAAAAAAAAAATCTCATGTAGAGTGATCTTGAATATGGCCTAGATATCATAAATGAACCAAAGAAGGATGAGACAGTCCTTGCTTTCATAACTTATACAGTGAATTTTGGGCCATGTAATTTCACTATCTCACATGATTATGCACACATGTCCGTAACACATCATGTCATTGTTCCAAGCAGTTTTTATGTTTTTCATCATAACGTATTGTCGTGTTTGAAGATGTATCTCTACTTATTCTCCTCTTTTACATTTAATATTTCTAAAAACAATGGAGAGTCTTAAAAACAGTGGCACAGTTCCCTCATTCTGCTATTAGAATGCACTTCATTGTCATTTTCATCACTGAGATCCTTTGTCTTTTCTCTCTTGATTGGAACCAGAATCACAAACCTGGTCACAATGTGGATGGGATGGAAAACAGAGGAAAGTGTCATAATAGAAACCAGCTCGACATTTTCAAAATAAGTCACAGGAGAGAAGATACATAGCCTGGAAGGAGTAGCAGTGAAAATGAAAGTTAAGAGTGCTGTATCAGGGACCTCCCCGGTGGCGCAGTGGTTAAGCGCTGCACTGTGGAGCTGTCGGCAGCGGCGACGCGAGTTTGATGCCCGGCCGGGGAGATCCCCACATGGCGCGGCAGACCTCTCCTGCCTCGCCCGCTGCTCCCCTCAGCAGTGGATTGCTGTCGATCTGCCTGTTCTGCTCCCTGCTCTGTCTCTGGTGAACCCTCTCGCCGCCCCATGCTTCTGGTCTGCACCCCAGCTTGTATACATAAATGAATAAATCTTTTTTTTTAAAAAGAGTGCTGTATCAAGTAGAGAAGCCGTGGAATGTAGGGCTAGGTTGGAGTAGAATCAGCGATAAAGGAGAAAGTGGTACCTTAGAATGAGTAAGAAATAAAGAGAGTGCAGTTTTTGTCTCCAACTTGGTTTTGAGTGTTTGGAGGATAAGGTTATGGGTTAACCATTTATTTGTTCTTTCACCAAATCTTCAAACATACTAACAAGAATTTGCTTGCTGACACAGACTGAACTTGGAACTACTAGTAACATAACAAATCAGAAGGAACAGTTCTGATTTTTAGTATCTCCTAGTTTAATTGAGTGATAGATACAGAAGGCTCTAATACAGCAAAATTGTAAATTATCACTAGTGTCATAATAGCAAAGTGAAAGTGCCTTCCCCCCATTTCTCAGCTGATAGAGAATGTAGGTGCTGAATCCACGTTGGCAGATGGAAACCGTGATATACTCTTTTCATCTTTAGAGCCATGAATGAGAGCTTTGATCCCAAGAACATCTGATCCAATCTCACCTCTTCTAGAATGAGAAGCATAATGTGTCAGTTATTTGAGTTCAGACTAGTGCTTAATCCTTTCTCTTTTTCTGACCTGACAACAAAAACATTGTTTAAAATCCCAGATCACAACCAATGACGCAGTTGTGTAAAGTGATAGTCAGCTGAGTCAAATAACTCCTTCTAGGTGAGCCTGCGCACGTGCTTTCCCAAGTCCCCACCACTGGTAACGAGGCACAAGTGACCGCCAGGCGTCCTGTCCTCTGACGTGGACCCGCTCCTTGTTGGTCTTCCACCCAGAGAGCGGAAGGAAGAGCATGTCTGCAGTTCCTGCCTCCGTCAGTGCGTAAGCCCCGAACCTGGACAGTGAGCTCCACTGCGGCATGGCGTAGTGTTAGTTAATGATGTTGGTGTGGGGTGAACGAAAGAGTCACCATGTTTTTCCACTCTCCCATCATCAATGATGGCCCTCTGCAGGCCTACGCGCATGCGTGATGGCGGGCACCTGGAGTGGGGCGTGTGCCTGTGTGAGTGGACACACCTGAGCCAGGGACTGGACTTATAAGCAGCAGCGGCAGAAGCAGCCGAAGCGGCAGGGAGCAGAGAACAGAGCGTGGAGCAGACCGTTTGGGGTGCAACAGAGACCAAGAGAGAAGGCCTGAGAGCCCAACGGAGTAAATATTCGCTGGGGGCTGTGAGGCCTGCCAGTCCCCCAGCCCCCTGGCCTGCCCTATACCTGGTTGTCTCTCTACAAAGACCATTAAAAGCGTAAAAAGCCACTGAGGGCTCTAGGGCTCCTCCTTTCCTTTAGACCAGTCTGCGCTGCTCCATGGAGAACCTGCTCCCTGCATCTTCCTTCTGTTGCAGTTAGCCATAAGGTGATGTCGTCGGCCTGAAATTCAGCCCTTACATCCTTGACTTGCTGAAGCTCCTTACCCCGGGTGGCTAAATGCTACGTAAGTGTTTACTTACTCGTCACTCTGGTTATCAGTTTTACTGAGGGACCGCTGCATGCCTTGGTATACCAGAATGTAAATGGAATGGTGTGAGAACTTTGCTCCAAAGAATGCTTGTTTCTCTCTCTCTCTCTCTCTCTCTCTCTCTCTCTCTTTTAAAGATTTATTTGTTTATGCATACAAAAAAGAAGCAATGCAGATAAAGAAACTAAAGATGAACAAAAGATGCAGAAAGTAAGCAACTAATGGAAGACAAGCTACCTTTAAAGTTTAACATGAAATATTTTTTCAAAAGATCTATTTTTATTTATTTATGCATACAAGAACTCGGGTATAGTCCAGAGGTGTGGAAGGTGAGAGGATTCACAGAGACAAAGGGTGGCAGAACAGGCAGATCTACTGAAATACACTGCTGAGGGGAGCAATGGGGGAGACAGGAGAGGTCTGCTGTGCCATGTGGGTCAGCTCCCTGGCTGGGGATCGAACACATGCAGCAGTGGCTGCCAATAGCTTGATAACACTGAGACTTTAATCCCTGAGCCACCAGGGAGGCCTGGAATGCTTGTTTCTTTTAATGCAGCTACAAGAGAAGAAAGTAGGGCAAATTTTTCCTTCATCATAAAACTGAACAAGGGGAATGGTTCTTTAGGGGAAGTCTGGGCTTGGGCTAAGGGGTGACTACCCTGCCTCTAGCATCTTAGCCCTTGCTGTTTGCAGACGTGCCTACAGCAGAAAAGGGTCCCAGTGCTTTAGTGACCTCACTGCTTTCTGGGACTCTAGTCAAAGACAACTGAGATCTCCAAGGAAAACGAGGTTTTACAGCTGGAAAGAGGATGTAGAGATCTATTACTGATTCAACATCCTTCATAATTCCATCAGGAACCTGAGAGGGACAGGTTGACAGTGTTTTAAAAGAACATTAAGATCCTGCAGAAACTGCTAAATCCTTGGGGGTTCTCGTAACACTAGCAGGTCTGTGAACCACTTGACTATTTCAAAAAGGCTAATAAAACTCGTATCTTAATTAGAAATAAATTCCTCCACCACATCAAGTTGCTTAGTTTTGGGTTTAGTTAGGAGACGCACTGCTTCAGGCTCATCACAGCACTAATTAGCAGTGATAGGTCTTTGATTAAGTGCAGTAAACAAATAAGATATTACTGAAATGTGGTTGGCAAAATGCTTGAAAGTCTGGATGTCTCTGGAGGAGGAAAAAACAGGTGTTTGATGGTAAAAGGTCAGGAACTGATCATCTAGAACAGCATTGACCAAGATGGTAGTTGTGAGACCCATGTAGCTATTTAAATTTAAATTAAGATAAATGAATTAGAAATTCAGTTCCACTGTCACATTTAAGTGCTCCGTAGCTACTTCTGACCAGTGGTGATGCGATTTGACAGTGTAGACATAGAAAGTAAGACTTCTTTGTGACGGCTCTCAAAACCAATCCTTTTGTATGGATTGAAGTTTCTCAAAACATAAAGAAAATTAGCCCCCCATCCATATATATGTTTAATAGACAAGTAAAACTGTTTTTTGATAAAAATGGAAACAGTACTTACTAATTGGAATGCTAGAAAATGCTCTTGTTTCTTCCCCCTATTCTCTTCAGAGATGTTCTCATCATCCGTTGTAATAATCAGCTGCTTACCCACTTCTAAATAATTCACTTGAACATTTATTTCTCTATTTCTCACCTTGAGGTAATAGTTATATAATCTCCACATATAATACCTATTTGTTTACTGTTAGCACCAGTCCCAAGTTAGTATCATATTTTAAAGTTTTCTACTGGTTATCATTATGAGATGATAAAATAATCTAATGTAATATTATTGATCACTCAACATTACTTCACCTTACCTACTACTATTTGATGAAAAAATGTATCACTTCTATTTTCTTTTTCTCTCTTCCTTTCAATAACTTGCAAAATTGACGTATTATATGATAAACACAGATGCAATTTCCTCTTGCAAGTTTTGTCTAGATTTTTAACCTAAATTTGAAGCCAAGAATCAGAATTTATAATATTGTGACTGCATAAACTTACTAACTATAGAATCCTATAGTGTGAATGATTTCAAGTCATGGACACCTATTCCTTTGCCATTGATCACTTCCTATTAGTGGAGAATATGATTAACATTCATTTACAATATAATCTGCCTTCATAACCATATAATGTATTATTATTCATAATCTGTGGCTTTCTACTCTAAGTTGAGATGTTAAATAACATGTTAAACAACTGGTGTACTTTAGAGCTTATATCCTATGATTACTTTTCTTTTTATTCTTGAGACTTTCCACTTTATTTTTAAAATCCACTACATGTCTTCCCGTTCCTGATTCCTTTTCCAATTTATTGCAAAATAGGCTTGTATAAACCCCTCAGAATGGGTTTTTGAGTATTTCTTTTTTTTAAAGATTTATTTATGCATACAAGAGCTGGGGTGTAGGCCAGAGGTGTGGGGGCGGTGAGAGGATTCACCAGGGACAGAGTGGGGAGCAGAACAGGTGGATCTAATGAAATACACTGCTGAGGGGAGCAGTGGGTGAGACAGGAGAGGTCTGCTGCGCTGTGTGGGAAGGTCCCTGGCTGGGGATCGAACTCTTCATTGGCTGAGGATAGCTTCATCGTGCTGAGACTTAACCTGTTGTGCCACCAGGGAGGCCCAGGGTAATAAGTTTTCTGACTTCTGGTATGTGTAGTGCTGTTTTTCAGTTATAATTGATTAAACATGAGGATGAAAATGATATTCTAGGTAAAATTCATTTTATCACAATTAATATATTCAATGAGGTTTTTTTTCCCCAACAACCAATCTTGTTTAATTAAACCTGGTCCTCCAGTGCAGAAGTGCCTTGCGTATTTTTTTTCTATAGCTCAGGAGCTGCTCAACCTTCAGTACCTTCTCATTTGGCAAACACTCACATTTGCCCATTACTTAGTTGTTGATGTGATCAGGACAGACCAAAGCAATGTCTTTTTTGATGCCCTTCTGCTAACTTGCCGTGTTAACTCAGCAATGGTTTCTGAATGCAGCACAATCCATGTCAATTATTTAGCTTATTCACAAACTCAATTGACTCCCTAGAAGTGATTTAATGTCTTTGGTCTTTGTTGTGTATTTCCTTGGTCTCTGCCCTCAGAATTCCTTGAAAACATGGTACATAAAATACTTCTGCTGGAGGAGAGGGAATGGTTCCTCCCAACATTACCTGCAAGTAAAGCTTTTCCCTCCTCTGGAAAAGATGGCAGGTGGTAAATGAATCTTCTCGGACTGGTTTGTAACGATAAATCTGCCATGGTAATCAGGGTTATGAGATTTATGACAGAGGAAATCCACCTTGTAGATTCCATTATTTCAGTTAAGACTATCCCATGACATTTTAGGAAGCTGTCTTTTGGATATACCCAAGGATTCTAAATGAGAGAAACCAAGTAATTTCATTTGATAGGTCATTTCTCTCAACCTGCACATTCTTCTTTCATGTACTTTACATTCTATGTAAGAGAATGAATAATAGGAAACTAGACAAATGGACTGTTTCCCAATTTTATGCATTAAAAATTTACAGTTGGCCAGAGAAAATGAGTATTTAATATTTTCTTGCTTGGAGTAATATTAAAAAAGTCAAATAGGTTCATTTTGGGTTGGTTTGTGTGGGGGCTACTAAAGAGAAAAAAATGGAAATATTGATAGCATTTAGTTTTAAAAAAATGTAGCAAGTTCAGAAGCCAAAGCAGACTATGTAGAAATAGATGTTAATGGTTAGAATGATAAGAAGACTATGACTTATTGTATAATTATTCATAGACAATTGAGAAAATTGAGATACCGCCATTTATATGTAAGTACATGCATGTATATGGTGGTGGGAACTTCCAGTCTGCTATCCATGCGAATGAGTCATTAAAAGTACTGAATAATCAAATATCTGTTAGTACCTTCTTTTGGCCTAGAGATTTTCAAGACATTTAATTTGTTCCTATAGCAAACTTGTTGATTAGAGCAAGGTGTAATTCTGCCTTTTAAAGAAGTTAATTGACTTCTCTGAGGTTAAATCGTTTGTGACTTAAAAAGACTGTGCTAGAACCCATATTATTTACTTCCAATTTCCTGTTTTATTATCATTGTTGTTACTACTATCCCAACCCCCCTTTGTAGGGAAAGAGGGAAAAATAATGAACTCACACTTTTATAAAATAGCAACGTGACCTTGTTGGGCGCGGCGTCGTGGCCATAACAATAGGCTAAACGAGGAAATGCTTTAGAATTGGAACGAGTTTACTGGCGAGCAGAGGTCACGTGCCATAAGGCACAGGCCTTCTCCAAGCCCACTTACTCACTTTTGTGAATTCTGGGGGGACTAGAACAAATCATATCTCCTCTGTGAGCCTTTTGCGTAGGTTGACGAGGTAGGAGAGGACTGCCTGTTCGGTAATCTGAGGCTTGCTTTCTTATCCAGTGTAGAACAACTTAATCTTTACATTTTTACTTCTTTTAATTTTTCTGTAACTTCTTGTTTATAACATTGCTTTATAACACTTTATTTGGTTTAGGGGTACAGATTCACACCTCTTCAGATGTAGGTTACCAAACCCCACCTACCACCAGAACCATAGACCACTGAGTCCCCTGTCCCCCACACCCCCCACACCCCTTCCCATCCCTACTCTTCCTAATAGCCTTCCTAATAGCCTCTAATAGCCTCATTTCTGCAGTCATATTTCTAGGGTTGTTCTGGTTTAGTTTAGTGTGTTTCTTCAGCTTCCCAATGTGAGTGAAATCATCTGGTATTTGTTTTTGTCCTCTGCCCTTAATTTATTTCAGCCTAATCCCTTCCATTTCTAGCCATGCTGTCACAAATGGCAAAATTTAATCTCTCTCTTTTTTTTTTTTTTTTTACTGAGTAGTATTCCACTGTTAAATATATACCTCATCTTTATCCACTCTTCTGTTCTTGGGCATTTAGGTTTTTTCCATGACTGTAAATTGTGCTGCAGTAAACATAGGAGTGCAAAGTGTAGCTTTGAATTAGTGTTACTGTGTTCTTTGAATAAATATCTAGACTGTAGTTAGTGGATCAGATGATACACCTCTATTTAATATTTTAAGAAGCCTCCATACTGTTTCCCAAAGGAGCTGGGCCAGTCTGCATTCCCACCAACAGAATGGGAGGGCTTCTTATATCCAAACTCTGACGAACATTTGTTGTTTCTAGGGTGTTTGCTTGTTTATTTTGATATGGGCCATACGAAGGGGAGGGAGGTGGGATCTCATTGCATCTTTGTTTGCATTTCCCTGATGCTAAGTGATGACGAACATTTTTTCTTATGCCTCTTGATCATCTGGATGTCTTCTTTGGAAAAGTATCTGTTTAGCTCTTTAGCTCATTGATTGGTTTGTTTTCTTTCTATGGAGTTACGTAAGGTCTATCTAAATCTTGACTATTAGCCCCTTGTTAGATGAATGATGTGCAAATATTTTCTTCTGTTGGGTAGGAGGCATTTTCATTTTAATGATACCTCTTTGCTGTGCAAAATATATCTTGTTTGCTGATGAATAAATCGGTTTCCTTGAACACACCAGCGCTGTTCCTGAGACTACTGTATTTGGCCCTACTGGAGAGAAAACCTCTTTCTGGATCTCTTTACCATTTTTTTTTAAAAGATGTATTTATTTATGCATACAAGAACTGGGGTGTAGGCCAGAGGTGTGGGGTGGTATGATGATTCACCAGAGACAGAATAGGGAGCAGAACAGGCAGACTGACTGAAATACAGGAGCCCACAGGAGTAGTGGGCGAGTCAGGAGAGGTCGCTGCGCCATGTGGGAAGCTTCCTGGCTGGGGATCGAACTAGTACTATAGTGGCTGTGGATAGCTTTATAGTGCTGAGACTTAACACACCAGGGTGGCCCTTTATCTTCTTATTTTAAGCCCTAGCATCCTCAGTCCGCCATCACAGTTCAGCCATTTTCTCTTCTCAGTCCCTGAACTGTTATATCTGAGTGACTAAGCAAACCTCCCAAATGTTATTTTAGTTCTATGACTATGCTACAGGCAGTTCTAATACAGGGCTCAAATCTAGTCTTTGCCTAGCTTTCTGAATGCTTTTACACACTATCCCTAGAAATGACTCTGGAGCTAAGCAAACTGTTTTACAAACTGCGAGTATTGCCCAGGGATTCCTTTGTGGGCTCTGAAGTTAGTCTGTTTGGTCAACCTCTGATACACTGTGACACTTAAGCAAGTCACTTAATCACTTTAAATCTCAATTACCTCATCTATAAATTGGGGCTCATAATAGTGAGCACCTCAAAGGGTGGTTGTGAGAATTAAATGAGTTGTTAAGCATTTAGCGGTAGCCTTGGCACATGGTGTGCATTCAGGACATGTTAATTATTATTTGTTTCAAGACTTGGGGGACGCTAGCTTGGTACGGCATTGAGCGTATTCACGCTTCCAGTACTCGATTAGTTGTTCATTCATTGCAACTAAATCGCCAGAACCTTTCACGCCATGCAGCCCGAATACTTACAAACGAACTAGGAATACTTTTGGAAGTTAGGAAGATGAATGGGCGGGAAGAAATGACGTTGTGCAATTAAAACAACAAATTCCATGCAAATAAGTCCTTGGAAGGAGAGAAAAAATAAAACCACACACACACACACACACACACACACACACACACACACACACACACAACCACCTCAAAAGCCTAATCATTGAGATGATTTTTTAATAGCAATGTGAAGTTCTGCATTTATCGCCTGATGGAACTTCTGAAATGCATTGTGCGGCTCCAAAGGAGCCTGGGCTTCTGAATAGGACACTATCAACCTGATTTCAACAGATTGAAAACAAGATGTGACAAGCAGTTTGACACTGGCCCTCTGCTAATTTCCGCTATTTGTAAAGGGGCACATCTGAATGGAAATAGCTCTGCAGAATGGATCGGCATGGTTGGGGCCAGTCAGTCCACATATAAAACCGCAGCACAGGGGAAAAGAAGCAGCCATTGATTTCCTGTGAGACCCCTCCCCCCCCCCCCCCCAGTCTGGGGAAAGTAGCCAATATGGGGCACCAGCTGCTCTCTGCTGGAAATCCTTTGTGGAGAGGTGTGAGGAGTGGGAGAAAGCTGTTGGGCATAAAAAGAAAATACGCAGGCACACACATGCACACCCAAGCGCGGGGTGGCAGGGCAGTGAGGACCGCTCAGCCAGGCTTCGGGGCGTCCTTCCTCAGATGAAGCCTGCTTCTTTCTCAGAAAATGAGGGGGGTGGGAGGGGCCCTTTCCCAAACCCTACCTTTATTATTATGCAACAAGTTGGGAACGGTTCCAATGAGAAGTTCTCATGCTCTTTCACCGGTCCCTGAATCTTGTTGCTGGGGAGTTCTTGTTGTCTTTTAACTGTTCTGATCTAATAAGTATTTGCCTGAAAACCGGAACAAATACTCAGTGTGATTGCAAGTCCTCATTTGCATAATTGCATCGTGTCAATAATTTTAGGAGGATCATAAAAGAGGAATATTTTGATGTTTGCTGGCTGTCACACAAGAAAATATTCCCAGATTCCTTGCTGAGCACCTCCATGACAATTCTGCTGAGCACAGGAGACTAGAAACAACTTTGTTTCAAGACTGGCCAGTGGGCAATCAGTCTTTGTTTCTAAGTCAGACATTGCCAGTGAAGGACTTAGAAAGGCATCGTGTGTATTCATAAAGGTGTTCCGTGAAAGCACTATAAAATAAGTTTCAGATGTTCACCAGAGTTTGAAATATTTGGCAGGATTTCTTCTTTATAAATGCTAGCTGTGAGCCCTGCCACGGGGAGAAGTTGGCTAGGATTAAAAAGCATTTTTCCAAAGCTGTTGGGTCACCTGCCTAAGAGGTCACTGGAAAAATATGGATTATCCCAGGGTAGAATTGTCTTGTGCTATAAGTAATCATTAGAGAAAAATAGATTTTAGAAAATTAAGACATCTTATGTAACAATATTTGAGTTCTCTGGAATTTTGCTGTATTTCTGGTTTTGAGGGCGTAAAATTAACTTGTCATTTGACACCTAGGCCGTTATGTATCTGAGTTAAACAGAACCTGGCAGACATAGGGCTACATTTGAATTTTTAAATTATAGTATAAATCCATTTATTTGCTGCTTCTGTTAACGTTACTTTTATTGAAGGACAGTGGGGCAAAGTTTAAAATTTTACTTAAAACATAAAACAATTTGCTTAAATCTTAAAAGCAACTTGATAAGCAGTTTGCTAACATAAACATAGTTCCAGGATAATATTTTGAAATACAGTGCAGGGTGTTTTTGGACTCAGGGTCAATCAGCCATCTCTGTCTCACATATTAATATTAAATAATTTTTTGGTTTATCTCAAGAGACCTGACGCATCTCTGTATGACAGTTACCTTGTTGAATATTTAGCGAACAGTGAGAACTTTTCACTGAAAGTATTTTGCCATTAAATGTTTTACAGTCAATTTTGCTTTCTTATTCATTCATTTAGTAAGTGATATAACTTCATGGTAAAATATCATAGTCACTTTTACGTGCTTCTCTCTACCCCATGTAACTTTTAACCATCTTTCTTCAGCTCCCTTCCCTCCCTGTTCTCCTTTGGACAGAGACAAGGGAAACCTGTAGGTTCCAGGAGTCAGGACTTGTCTTTGGTCACTGGTCCTGCAGAGTCTAAGCTAAGTAAGCCACGTCACTGATGATGCAGGGAAACAGGGATTGCCATGTGTAGTCCGAGTAAACAGCCTGATAATAGGTCCTTGTCTAGAATGTAGATATTGAAAACAAAGCGGTATCAGAATCAGCTAGTACGCTGAGCCCCAGAGAACAAGGTTTCTGACCTAAACCCAGAGTCTACCTACCTCTAAACAATTACACTTCAACCTTCAAAATTAAGTTACTCTTTTTATAGTCTCCAAACCAGCAGAGAAGAAATAGTGTTGGTAAGGAGGTGGAGAAATGAAAACTATTACAAGTAAAGGTAGAAATTAAGAATGTTATCATAACAGTCAATTTGCAAACCTGGATGGCACTAATATAGTTCCAGAAGAATTAACTTATCAAAGATGATTCTGACATAGAAATTCTGCATGAATTACTTAAAACTTCCTCTAAAGAAATCAAGAATATAAAGATTTAAAGATTTAAGACTCATTCTTTTCAGAATGATAATTCTTCTGAAAGTGTAAGCAGAGGGAATATCTCATATTCATTCTATAAGGCCAGTAATATCCTGGCATTAAAATTTGAATTTTGACAAGTGTTGGTGAAGATGTGTAGAAATGAAAACTATTATGCACTGCTCCTGGACGTATACATAAATGCATTCAGTTGGCAAAAGCTGAACTTTTGTAATTATATTTCTAGCTATGTATTCAGAATTTCTTACAATGTAAACCTTACAGAAAGATTTTGAGCATGCATACACACACACACACAGACACACACACACATAGGTGGAGATACACTGCCATGAAGCTGTCATCACTCTTGCTGTATTTAATGTTTCAAAAGTTTCACTTCTATAATATTTTATAAGATTGTGGTTTTATATTATTAAGTTGATTTCATATTTCATTGATGGTCCTCAAATCTCAATTTGAATAACTGCACTAGAGAAACTTTAACTGAGGGGCCCTACACTGCCAAATACTATCAATATCATTAATTAAAATAGCAAAGCTATGCAAAATGTTTCAAATGTCAATAAATAGCCATACCATGCAATATTAGAAATCCATCAAGATAATATAAACATCACTGTTTCCATCAGTAAGAAAGAATCTTAAAATATAATATTGTGTAGACAGCAGTTTACAAAAAAGCACATGTTGTATCACCCCACTAACATCAAGTGCAAAACTAGACTAATTAGATAAAAGTTTCATGAGAAGCTTCAATTACTCCCCGAAAGAACACTTTTTCCTCTTTATTTGTAAGTTTGAGATTGCAAGAAATCCAAACTAAAGTCTGATGCTGTAGGTGACTGAATTACAATACAAATTGATTTCACCTTTTTACAATATCTTAATTCAATATTGGGATAATATAAAAAGAGAGGGACCCCAAAATTGGAACAGAGATACTACAACAGATTTCATGAAGGGGAAGTCATTATTTTAGTTACAGTAAATTTAGTATCTTGATGTTGAGCCTTACTGGCCCTCTCAGCTACTTCCTGTGATGATACCAGCCTGAGAAAACTGAGAAAATATAAGTAGAATATGATGCTCTGATAATGGGGGAAAAGATAACCCTCTCAAGAGTCTATCTATATCAGTCATCCACACACAAATAAACAATAGTTCTTTTATACAATAAACTCACCTTCAAGTACCATATTCTTTCATTTGACAAACATTTAAATACCCTCAGTGTGCTAGAAAATGTATTTTGAACTCAATCACAAACCTTAGTGTTTTAAAATATTAAAAATAACTTGTTCATTATAGAAAATACATCACTTCATTAAATCTGAAATTATATTTCCATGGTTTCCCTCTGATGCACTTACTCACCAAAGCAAAGCTAATTGCTTGCTAATTTTACAGTCCTTGGCTATCTCCCATCTCTGCCTTTAATCTTCAACTCAATTGCTTTCTGACATCTTGTAGTTATGTTTTTATTATAAATCACTTCACAACAGTTTTGGAGAAAGCGCAGATATAAGAAAGTTATAATTAAAAGTCATTAAGTGATTGTGATTGACATCAAATTACAGTTGTTTAGGTTATAGGCTTCTTGAACTTATGGGCAGTTTTTCTGAAAATTTGGTTGAATATTTAAAGGAATCATGTTTAAAGAAATAAATAATAAAACAAAATATGCAGCCTGATAAAGACCAACCAAGTTCAGGTGCCCGTGTGTTTAAGAGAGCCCATGTCATTTTATGTAGAGGAGGACGATCCCAGGTTCAAAAGTAAGCCTGAATTTCTAATACATTGGAGTTCAGAAAAGAAAAGGTAAGAACAATTTAGGATGTACCTTGTCTCCTTGGATACATTAAAACCATTTATGTGTGTTTCAGTTTTATGTGTCTCGGAATAGATGGTTAATGCTGAGCATAATGGAACTGATTAATGTGTTTTTTTTCTGAAAAGTTGGTTGAATATTTAAACCAATCACGATTAAAGGAATAAATGATAAAACAAAATATACAGCCTGATAAGTGAGCAACAGAGCCACATTCCAAAGTAATTTAGTGGCCAGCTGACTAGTTGGATGTTGCAAAAAACAGTCACTGGAAATGGCCACATGAACAAGTCTCATTCTTTAAAGAAATGGAGCAAAATGAATACAAATATAAATGTCAACAATACCATGCTCATCTCTGTGTTTAACCTTCGTAGTGCAAAGAAAAATTGGATATTCTGATTTACCACTGTATAAGAAATACATTAAATAATTATCAGGTAGAACAAGAACCTTAGAGAATCACATAAAAAAATTGATTTTTTTCCCTCTCCTTCAGCAGATAACTCTTTGAAATATGATCCCCTGGAGGAATATAGTTGGATGGTTTCTTCAGTCATGTGGTCCTTGAAGACAGCAGTACCCAGAGTCATAGAATTAGAGTAAGTAAAGTTTTTCTGCCTTTTTTCTCTGTTCCAGAATACCTAATTTTTCCTTCTTATTAATGGAGAATGCCTTTCTCCTGAGGTCTTAGGTTTTCTTCCTGAATAATACATCTATTTTCTGCTCGTATCTGACTACTCATATTTTTCCAACCTAATACATTCGAACCTGATTATGAATTTGGGGGGACTTTTACCACACTTGTAATTTTAAAAACCACACAGTACTGAATATAGAGCAGGTGTTCAATAAATACACATTTAACATGAGTGTTGATAAATGCTTGATGAAAAGTCCAGATTGTAAATATTTTAGACTTTCCTATGTCTCTGTTAAAACCCCTCAACTCTGCCTATGTAGCAAGAAAGCAAAGACCAGGTGAGACACACGGGAGAGGTTGTGTGTGCCCTGATAAAACTTTATTTTTGGATGGCAAATCATCTTTGTGTCTCTGGGATAAATCCGACTTAGTCATGTTGTATTATCCTTTTGATGCATTGTTGGATTCGGTTTGCTAAGATTTTATTGAGGAGTTTGGTATCTGTGTTCATTAGGGAGAATGGCCGGTGGTGTACTTTTTGTGTGTTATCTTAGTTTGGTTTTGGTATTACTGTAATGTTGGCTTTGTAAAATGTATACAAATATGGGAAGCTTCTGAACTGGCTCATGGGCTATAGTTTATCAACTACTGATCTTATGAAAACTTAAATGAATAAGTTATCAGTAACCAAAACACAGCTACTTAACTTTGAGATAGAAGAGGAAAAGACTGTTAGTAGTATTGAAAGGATCGTCTACAATTACTTCAGGTCTAATTAAAGAAAATATCAACAGGAGTACTGGTCATATGAAGGTGTTAGAGTTTTCTGGAATTAAAGTCTCAAAATCCAGCGAGGTATACTTTGCTTATGCAGAGACAATTTGCCTAAATCAGTTTTGACTAGAAGTAGTTACACAAGCAATGAAGGTGAACCTCAGTCCATTCTTTCTTTTTTTTTTCCAGAAGAGAGAGGCTACCTCCTATTCAGACTTTAAAAAAAGGGCATCCTCATCTAAAATGGTAGAGAAGGAACAATTTGAACAATAAGAGAACAAGAAATTATTTTTATTGATTTTTATTGTGTTAACTTGTGACCTACTCCTTCCAGAATCACTTATAAAGTAGGCTGCCAAATTATGTCAGATATGCAGTGACGTGTTCTAGTAACATTCTTGAATACTTGCTCTAGCATCCATGGTGAGTACAATGGCTGATTATCCCCATGCATCACGTTCTTGGCAGTAATGACATTTGAACAGGTTGCAAAGGCCACACATTCTTTTCTAAGTTTTTTGGCTTGGGTGTGAACGTGCACAGTTTTAAAATGGCTATGGCCAAATAGTCCACATGTTAGCAAGATACCTTCATGTTTACTTTGTAGAAGAACTGTCTGTGGCCTTTACTGGAATTGATAAAATATGCCAGCAGAGAATGTATTTCTTCTTGTCCCATATCACCTTACATCTAGCACTTTATACATTATTGAAGATGTAGTTTCGGTGGCAGCATGACTATCCCCTGGGATGTTTTTCTCATCAGAAAGCTTCTAACCTTGATACATGTCATAATCAGGACACATTTGTTGTTCTTGTTTCGCAGATTGATGCTGGTAGACTAGAAATCTGTACCCTTGCAACATAAAGATAGAAGAACGTGCAGTCTTTGACTAAATAGTCTTGAAGGGCGAGGTGGCTTGTGCCATTCATTTACAGTGAAAACAAACTCTAGAGCTTTGTCAGCTCAAAATTGTTCATCTTGGTGGTCTGTTTATTCACATCTGAATGTAGATATTCACACCTATCATGTTTACATCGTCAAATATGTAGGTTTTTATGAAACAGATTTAGGCTGCTTTCATTTGAAAATTAGTATTAATTATCACGAGGATAATTTGCGGACACTAGGGATGTGTATGTTGAAAGATAGGAGAAAAGTGATGATAACCCAGACATGAAAGGTAAAAGTTCTGATTAAGGGAAGTTGGTGCCAAGATATAAAACTGAATCCTTTCAGTGAATGTGTTAGAGGGTGATAATCGCAAAATATATAAGTCTGGGAGGCTTGTACCTCTGAGGGTTCTCCATCGTCGCATGTATGTGTGAGTGGGTGAGTATGTGGCCTCAGGGAGTGAGATCCTCCAGAAGTGTCATTTCCCATTCAGTTGTCATCGCTGAAATCAACAGTGTGGTGAAGAGCTGTGTATCTCTAAGATGCCTGCCTATCCGGATCCCGGGAAACAGAGAATCATGGTGGTGCTAAATGCTATTTTATATAATGAAACTTCTTTTTATACTTCTATTAATGTAGTAGTAGATTAGATAGCAAAATATTTAGCTTAACTGTGAGCTTCATAACTAGGATGAGATTACCTTTATAAGCCATTGTGTAATTAACGTATCTGCCCAAACTTCCTCCTTTTGTGAGAAAAAAATATTTTAAAGAGTAATCATGTTCTAATCAGTGCTATAAAAATGTATGAACTCATTCTAAAATTTTACAATTAACAACTATAAAATAATAAGAAATAGCTTTGCTGAGGTTATTCAAATTTAAGTAAAATGTTTCATGTGTAAAATATTTCATGTATGTTTGTCCACCTTCAAAGAAAAATATTGCACCTCACAGTTCATACTTACTTCATAATTTGAAATTTTAAGCCAGTGGTTCCATAGAATGACAGAATTGATATTCTCAAGTTGTGTCTCTTCATCTCTACCTTTACTCTGTTAATCGTTTGCATTTAGAATCAATGGTTTAATCACAGGACTGTAGAATGTCGCAGAGATGGGTGAACTAATGGCAGTGACATTAGTTGAACATCTTTGAATCCCTACACCCCGACTCTGCATCACATACACATACCTGAGTTGCCACCTGTCATCTCAGGGCAGTACATTTTTCCAGCTTGACTTCTCTGTAGAACACGATTTTTTTCTATAGGGTAAGAAAAAAAAATGTGCCACTTTAAAGGTTAAATAACTTCTATCAGGACTTAGGGTTAGCCAAGCTGTTGTTTAGAATTTAGACCCATATTTAACAGTTTGTGTGCCGGCTATTTTCTGTGCCACCACATGAATGGTATAAGCATTCAATAAAACACACACAGCTCCTGAACTACTGGATATATTTTAATGAAATTTTGAATGCATAGAGATTAAAGCTTCTAGACTGAGTACGATCAAAGAAATAGCTCCTAATAGTTCCGAATAAATCCACCGTGGCGTGAAAAACCGGAGACTAGATGAACACGTGAATACATGAGCGGACCACAAAGTGTTAAACCACCACTATTTAAAATACATGGTGATAAAAATGAGCCTGACTTTTGATCAGTTTATGGCTTGTAAGGCTCTAGAACATGAGGTCTACTGTCTGATTACTCCCACACTGCTTGATTCCTTGGGGAAGAAGTTTCCATGGAGCCCCACATCCTACAGAAGCTTACATTAACCAGAATGTATTAGCTCTCTGCAGAAAAATACCCGATTTAAGTTAAAAGGAGACATCTTTAGAAATTGTCACCTTTAATATCAGTGAATTGGAATTTCGTCTCACAAGTTGCTAGCTAAGTGGTCAATAATCTGAGGATTGTTTTACTCAGCTTAGTTTCGGAAATGAAGAGAATATGAATGTGCTTGTTTCTGTTAGTGACAACAGAGTAGGAAGAAAAAATAACTCTGCAGTGAACACCAAGAAGCAACAGTGGTCATAAAGGCAAGAGAGGTCTCATTTATGCTTGCTAATCTATTTCTCCCAAGCAATAGAAGATTATGCATGTGTGTCCAAAAGCATAGAGTTCACAGGGACCTGGCCCAATCAAGCCTTTGGTTTGCTCGCTTTTAATTTGCTTCTCCAGAAGTGTATATAAGGCTGAATATTTGTACTGTAAGAAAAATCTAGGCAGTTCCCTGTTTTTCTTTTCAAGTGGCATTTGAATAGCAGGTTCATATTTTCCGACCTTTAATCAATAGGGACTGTAAGCTGCTTTGTCTGTCCTCTTTATTTTGGGGCATTTTATAGTCATAACTATAAATTGTGTACTTAAAATCTTTTATTGGAAAAGCTGTCCTCCTTTGTTTATGAGAGTGTGGACGATCAAAGAAACATGCAGCCTGATCCCAAAAGGAGACTGGGGACCAGGATGTAGAATTTTTCTCATGTCTCTAGAAGAGTCAAAGTGCTCATAATTGAAAGCTGAGTAGATGGATTTCTCCAACTGTTCTCGATAATAAACCCTAAGAGAACAGTTTTGAATATATTCTCCAATTTCATAACAACTTCAGTGATTCCTCAGCCCCATTGTAGAGGATAAAAATTCATTAAAAACCTCCAAATCTGGGCCTCCCTGGTGGAGCAAGGGGTTAAATCTCAGCACTGCGAATCTATCCACAGCCACTGCAGCACAAGTTTGATCCCGTGCCAGGGAGCTTCCCATATGGCTCAGCAAACCTCTCCTGTCTCGCCTGCTGCTCCCCTCAGCAGTGTATTTGACTCAATCAGTCTGTTCTGACCCCTTCTCTGTCACTGGTGAATCCTCTCACACACATGCCACCACTCCCACACACATCTCTGGCCAACACCCCAGCTCTTGTATACATAAATAAATCTTAAAAAAAAAAAACACAACAACAGCAGGGCCTCCCTGGTGGCACTGCAGTTAAACGCTGCGCTGTGGAGCAGTCGGCAGCGGTGACGCGAGTTCGATGCCCAGCCAGGGAAATTCCCACATGGCATGGCAGACCTCTCCTGCCTCGCCCGCTGCTCCCCTCAGCAGTGTATTTCCGGTGATCTGCCTGCTCTGCTCCCCTCTCTGTCTCTGGTGAACCCTCTCGCAGCCCCACGCCTCTGGCCTGTACCCCAGCTTGTATGCATAAATAAATAGAAAAAAAACAACAAATCTTTTAAAGTCAGCCCCCAAATATTTTCCTCGTAGTGTTCTGTTGCAATGACAGGACAATAGTTTGGTAATTTTCCCAGCGCCTTTTCCAATTCAATCATTATATGTATAATTTGGGTCAAAAACAAAACAAAACCCCCACATGACTGACTTCCATTTCCATACATCATGTTTCTTTAGGAGCTGATATTTATTTTTCTTTAAAAAACCCATTGTACCCAATTCTCCCCTGTGCAAAGAGATTTAAATATACATTTTATTAGCATAGGGGCAGTTAGAAGCTAATTCCCCTGCCTTTGTTGAAAGCATAATTTAGATTCTCCTAAGTAGAATAAAGGCTGTACTATTTAGGCTTGCAAAATGGTATTCTGTCTATTTAAGAAGTAAAACAAAACTGAAAAAGCAATAAATGGCACTCCACCTCGATTAGTATATATCTATATAGTAACTGTATTCAGGTACACACTCCACATTCAACAAATTACCCCATAGTTACATACACGTGGAGTGAAGGTGTCACTGTCCCCCTCAAGTGAATCAGACTGCCCTTTCTAGACATAAGCGTGTCCCTCCGCGGCTCGCATTGGCTTTACCTGTCTCGCCCCTGTCCTGTGACTGGGCTTGTGTGCACCGTGGATTGCGTTTGCTCATTTTTAGATCAAGGCCCCCTTGAATATCTGATGACAGTGCTGCTCACACAGCTGCAGCATTACATATCCATTCCGGTTTCGTAGACGCGCCCGTGGTCTGCTCAGGAGAACACACGACACTGACTTGGTGACGGTGGGTGACCGCGCGGCATCGCCCGTGGCCCGTCTACTCCGATAAAGGAGCGTCCCTCGGGTCAAGCAGGTGACCTAGTCCACGTGCCTGTAAGTTCTGCAAGAAGGTAGCTGAGGAGGAGGTGGAAGCAAACTGTTTTGCTCTTCAGATTCATTTTAGGAAGACCTTTTTTTTGGTCCTTTATGTTGCTGTTTCTGCAAAACCAACATGAGGTTTATAAATAGAGTGGACTGTCAGAACACGCCGTCCTCAGGAGGGCAGAATCACCACGGGGTCGCAAGGCAATTGGCACCGTGAAAACCAAACAGCCTTACCTTCTTACTGAACCCCAGGGGTCCCCAGCCACCTGGTCACAGCCCTGGACTAGCTCTGAGTGAGAGCCGCCCAGGGCTGGAATATTGGAGAACCTTTACTTTTTGATCTTGCTAACCTTTTAATTGGTTTGGGTCTCACTTATGCTGATCTAAAGTTCAGATGTGTTTTATGGATTTATTTGTCTCATGCCTTTTTGAAATCAGTGTCAGTGTTTATAAGCACAGAAAAAAAATATTGAAAAGCTATTTAAAAACCCATAATTCCACTCTCCAGGTTATATAAATTGGCATGATTTTTATGGATCCAGTATGCAGCAAACACCACACCTAGCTTATTTCCATCATCTTTTAAGCATGCCTGTCTGTTCCTTGAAAGATCATCTTTTCTGTCCCAAGCTTTTAGTCAGCTTCAATGAAATTTTTATGCAGGATCCCCTGGATTTTCATTGCTCTTAGTGGATGTAGTCTAAATCTGGTTTCGGTGTGTATTTCTAATATAATAATTTTATAACCAATATTTTAAAAATAGTGGTGCTCAGAGCCTGTGCAGAACACCTGCGTCGTTCATTGACTGCTCAGAACAGTGTGGGACGAGATTAGTGTTGTCTCTGACATAGGTGGACACCCACAAACACCCCACACGCACACACACTCACCCTCCACCTCCCCCCCGCCCCCCCACTTGCAGCTCAATTGCCCCAGGTGATCCACTGAGTCACAGAGGAGCTGAAATGGAAACTCAGAACCCCCCAGTCTAAGATTTGAGCTCTTCTGCAGAATCTGCCATGCGTGATACCCAGTACAGTATAGACGTGAAATTATCTAAGCATCCTCCTCCCCCGTATCTCTGTCTGCCGCCCTGGGCAGACACATTAGCGTGAATGATGATAAAGACAGACTGAAAGATAGAGAACCCAAATTCCCCATCGTCGTTTGCTGTCACGGATTCACACCTGCGGCATCTCAGAATGGGTGTCTTCAAATTTGAAAGTGGGTGCCCAGGCTAGAGGCTATTTCTCAGGACTGTCCTTTTGTGAATAACTTGAAATAATTTTGCGTGTAAATTCTTAGGTTTAGCATTACAGCACACATTTGAAAATCTAACAGACACCATCAAATTGCTTTACATAAAAAGGGTCCACTTTATTTCCCACTAATGATATAAGAGATTGCTTGTTTTCCTACAGCTCCTAACATTGAATAGTATAAATTCATGTAGACTTCAGATACACCTTATATAGCCATATCTTTAGTTTGCATTAATTTAATGATGCCACACACTATTTTTAACTCTTCTTTCTGCCATTTTGTATTTCCTTATTCCATAAAGTTTCTTCTCATTGTGTCACCATTTTTTCCCCATTTTGTTACCTATTTTTATTTATTATAGGTTCTTTATTAATCATAGAAAGTGACCCTTTGTGAGATGTGCCACAAATGTTATTTTTCAACTTAACAGTAGTTTTATGACAGTATTTCTCTTAGGTGGAAGAATTTTATTTTTAAGATCTTTTCTACAAAAAAATTTTTATTGAAGTATAGTTGATACACCAAAGATGAGGTCTATTTAATAAATGCAACTGGATGAGATTAGAGATAGGGATATACCCATGAAACACTCACTGCCTTCAAAGTGGTAACATTGCTGTATTTAGGGGTAAAAAAACAAACAAAAAAACCCCTCTATATTAAAGATAATAAATTATTTTAATTTGTAGTAGGACTCAGTTTTCTAGAACTGCCGTGGCAAACTTGCATGAACTGGGAGGTCTAAAACAACAGAAATTAATGCTCTCGCAGTTGTGAAGTCTGGCTGACTGCAATGAGGGCGTCAGAAGGACCTGGCCTTCCCGCATGGTCTTTTCTCCCCTCTTTCAACCTCGAGGGTCTTTGCTTCTAGAAGCTTCTCTCCAACCTTCGCCTCTGTTCTTACACGATACTTGCATGTGTATCTGTGTCGTTGTCAACTCCCCTTTAAGGACACAGTTCCTGGATTAGCACCCACCCGGATTCAGTCTAACCTCATCTTCATTTAGTTAAATACGTCTGCCAAGCCCCTGTTTCTCTAGGTCACCACCTGAGGTGTTGGGTGGAAACAAATTTCAGGGGGAACACTTTTTTAAAAATATGTATTTATTGTTATTTATATCTTTTACATTTCGTATTCCCCTTGGGTAACCCACCACCAATTCACCGGTGATACATCTCCGTGGTCCCTTGTGTCCTTTTCTACTCCATTTTGTGCCCTTATCCTCCCCTCCCCCCGCCCCCATGAGTGAGCTTCCATATGACCCAGCAATACCACTTTGGGGAATGTACCCAAAGGACACAAAAACACTAATCCAAAAGGATACATGCACCCGTATGTTCATTTCGGCACTGTTCACAACAGCAAAGGTATGGAAGCAACCCAGATGTCCAAAATGGACGATTGGATCAAGAAGCTGTGGTACATATACACAATGGAATACTATTCAGAATTCAAAGAAGATAAACACATGGAATTTGCAGCGACATGGATGAAACTACAGGGGGAACACTTATAAACCCTGTAGAAACTCTTGTAATTTTATCTCATTTCAACCTTAGAGCAACTTGGAAATTGTTTTTGCTTAAGGCACTGTTTTGCAAGTCTTATTACCCTGTATCAGACTGTCCTGAAGGATTTGTTAAAGTGCAGAGTTTGGCCCCACCCACTGAGCCTCAGATTTTGAATTGAAGAACCTGACATGAGCCTGATTGTGTCCTTGTGTAAGTCCTGTATCACTCCCTATGCTTCACATGTGACTGTCTTTAGAGACATAATAAAGATTTATTTATTTATCAAACAAGAGCTGGGGTGTAGGCCAGAGTTGTGGGGGAGGATGAGAGGATTCACCAGAGACAGAGTGGGGAGCAGAACAGGCAGATCAATGGAAATACATTGCTGAGAGGAGCAGCGGGCGAGACAGGAGAGGTCTGCTGCGCCATGTGGGTCAGCTCCCTGGCTCGGGATCAAACTCTTGATGCAGTGGCTGCTGACAGCTGAGACTTAACCCCTTGTGCCACCAGGGAGACCCTGGAGAGTCTTAAATGGGTGAAATGAATTAAGATAAAATGAAGTAGTGAGGCTGAGCTCTAAGCCCATGCGACTGTTGTCCTAATAGGAGAAGGATCATAGTTATTTCTTACTGCTTGATAATAGCCAGCCTATCAGTTATGGTAACTGTGGTTTTGATTTGAATTTCTCCGACAATGAGTGATGCTGAGCACCATTCCATGTAACCACTGGCCATGTAACCATTGTCTGTCTGTATGTCATATTTGGAAAATGGTCCATTCCATTCCTCTGCCCATTTTTTAGTTGAATTGCCCTTTTCGCTGTTCAGTTTGAAGAATTCTTTATGTATTTATGATAGTAAACCCTTTACACATATAGCTTGCAAGTACTTTCTCCCATTCTGTATGTTTTCTTTTCACCGTATTGATTGTTTCCCTTGCTATGCAGAAGTTCTTCACTTTGATGTAGTCCCGCTTGTATATTTAGCTAAAATATAGATGAGATATGCTGGCCAGGAGGTAGAGTAAGGGGCACCCTTAGATGCTGTTGGTTAGATTGTAAATTAGTGCAATCATTATGAAAAACTGCATGAAAATACCTCAAAAAGTTAAAAATAGAACTTCCTTATCCAGCAAACCTAGTTTGGGGTATATTTCTGAAGGAAACGAAATCAGTATCTCAAAGATTTATCTGCGTACCCATGTTCATTGCAGCATTATTCATACCAGCCAAGATAGGGAAACAACTTTGGTGTCAGAACTGTGAGAAAATAAATTACTGTTGTTTAAACCACCCGATCTCTGATATTTATTATGGCAAGCCTAGAAAACTAATACAGAACTGCTGGTTTAAGAAATGAGAAAAAGAATCCATTTACACAGCTCCTATGACAGCCTGTTTTCCAGAGAGCAGTGAGTGAATTATTCCTTCAATCCCACTTCTCCACTCTGGATTGCAATGCCATCCCTAGAATTAACCAAAATCCCTTATTTATTAGAATTGACTTTGACCCCTTGGTTTATCCGTTGAACTCTTCTTATGTCTAGGCTTCATTATATTGACTTAGTGTAGATTTTAATATGTTAATACATCAAGTTTTAACATCTATAGGTATATTAATATCTAGTAGGGTTATTCCCTCTTCCTCAGTCTTCTTGAAATTGTTATAGTTATTTCCCTTTTTTTTCACCAAGTGGTAACAATAACAATTTGCCTTTTCTTTTGTAAACAGTCACATTTCATATGTATATTTAATTTGGAGTGAATTCCACACTCTTACTCTGTCGTCCTAACCAAGAACACAGTATGTCATCCCCTATAATTAAAAATAATTTTATGTCAGTTAGTACCTTTTATAGTCTCTCCCTACATGTCTTATACATTGTTAACTTTATGGCAGTGTATTAGTTTTTTCTTGTGACTGCCATTGTAAATGGGATATTCTCTTCTATTACAGCATTTATGTGGTTTATTTTTATATATGAATATGATTACATTTTAATGACCACATTCTTTCTACTGTTTGCAGGTGGCTCTTGAGATTGCTGGGTAGACAGTTGCCTCATCTTAAAAGGTCTTATCCTCCAGTTCAATATTTCACACTTGAGTATTTTGTCAATTTGTGCTAGGTGGTTATGTCATCAGGGTTCTTAAGTGAAGTGACAGCAACTGATTTTGGTTTCTTTCATCAGAAAAGGAATTAGGACAGTGAATTAGATGGGCGGCTAGCTGAGGACTCCTAGCAAAAAACAAGGCAAAATTGTGTCCTAGTTTCTGGTAACAGTCCTGGAACCAGTGCTAGACAGCAGTGTCAAGGCTTTTAGTGCATATATATTAAAGACTTATTTTTTATACCAAGAAGAACTGAGGTGTAGGCCAGAGGTGTGGGGGTGAGAGGATTCACGAGACACAGTGGGGAGCAGAACAGGCAGGTTCACTGAAATACTCTGCTAACAGGAGCAGCCGGCGAGACAGGAGAGATGTGCTGCACCGTGGGGGTCAGCTCCCTGGCTGGGGATTGAACTCAGGCAGCAGTGGTGATAGTGCTGAGACTTAAGCCCTAGAATACCAGGGAGGCCCTGTACTGCCATAATTGCTGGAACTTGACCAGCACCTCAGATGACTCGAGCTGCTACCTCACTTCGGCCTGCTGAATTTTCCACTCCCCTTGTTTTGCATTACAAATTTCGGCCAAAAGCATGGCCTCTTTTCCACTGGCCCTAGGAGCAGGGAAGCAAGAAACTGGTTCGCATCGTCAGACTCTGGGTAGTTGAAAAAACTGTCAAGTGTGTGTGCCATTAGTTCTTTCAGATCAGTGCTAGTTGTGGTGATAAAGGGCACTGTGCTCTCCTTTCCCCTTTAGTTTTGTATTTTGGTTTTGACTGCAGTAGAATAGCTGTCATTTTTTTTTACCATGAAAAATGATATTAACTGATTAAAATACACATTTTTATCATGGTAATAACTTTGTCCTCAATTTCTAGCCTACTCATATCTGTTTTCTTAATCAAGAATGAATTTCAGGGGCCTCCCTGGTGGCGCAGCGGTTAAGCACTGCGCTGTCGAGCTGTCGGCAGAGGCGATGCAAGTTCGACGCCCGGCCAGGGAGAATCCCACAGGGCACGGCAGACCTCTCCTGCCTCGCCCGCTGCTCCCCTCAGCAGTGTATTTCTGATCTGCCTGTTCTGCTACCCGCTCTGTCTCTGGTGACCCCTCTCGCCACTCCACACCTCTGGCCTGTACCCCAGCTGTATGTATAAATAAATAAATCTTTAAAAAAAAAAGAATGAATTTCAGATTTGACAAAAATATGACTGACATTTATTGAGACAAGTGTATGTTTGTTTGCATTTGACTTAATATTCTGTATTTTGTTAATAAACTTCCTATTATTAAGTCATCCTTCTATTTCTCTTTTTTTAAAATGATTTATTTATTTAGGTATACAAGAACTGGGTTGTAGGCTGAGGGGTGAGGGTGAAAAGCTTCACCGGAGACAGAGTGGGGAGCTGAACAGGTGGAACTACTGAAGTACTTTGCTGAGGGGAGCAGCGGGCAGACAGGAGAGGTCTGTTGTGCCACGTGGGTCAGCTCCCTGGCCAGGGGTCAACTCATGTTGCAGTGGCTGGTGAGAGTTTGATAGTGCTATGCCTTCAACCCCTGTGCCATTAGGGAGGCCCATCCTTCTATTTCTTAGTAAACTTCCTATAATGCTGCTAAGTTACCCTCTTCATGTACTATTGACTTCCATGTTCCCATTTTAAAATAATTGCGTTCAAAATTAAGTATATTTTTGAGACTAGTCAATACTTACATATATGCTGTTTCTTTCACATGTATCAGTGGACCACATGCATCACTTACATGGAATCCAAAAGTCTATGACTATTTCCCTCTTTCTCTGTGATTTAATACAGTGTCACAATTATTTGAAAACTAGGAGAAATTTTTGTTGAAGCACTCATTTTAGAGTTTTGTTCAATGTTTCAGGAATCAATTGTGACTTATTTTCATGTTCACAGAAAATATTTATTTAATTCAACTTTTAAAGAAGTGATACAGAACTTATAAATGATCCGATTATTTTAATTTCTTCAAACTGTTCGGTTCATGTTCTGTGAATTAGTTATAAATTACTATTTTTTTTGTTTGTCTCTTAGTCTTAATTATTACTTTCTGTTATCCATTATGTTTCTACGCAAAGACTTTTCTCTTTATTAATGATCTTTCTTGTTTCTTTACACTATTTAAATGTTCTCTTTGTTAGGTTCTTTCTTCTTTCTACAGTGTGTGTTTTTGTTTTTTGGGTAATCTTTAAGTCTGTCTGTGTTTCCAGTTAGTTACAGTTTTCTTCTGTTAATAATATATATGAGATGACTTATAATTTCTAGCGATTTTACAATTTGGAGGTGGATGTCTTCTTTAACCTAGGGGTTTTTTAAAATGTGTTTTGCCAGATTATTTTTGCTTTGCACCTTTATTAATTTAAGGAATTTTTTATACTGAAGCAAAATCATAAAGCATATATGACCTACACTTTGGAAAATACATGAATTTTCCCATTAAAAAATCTAGTCAATTTGAAATCTAGTTAGTGTTTTACAGATACTGGGAAAAAATGGATGTCTTGTCTTTGGGAGGTATAAAGTTCATCTGGACATTAACATATATGCATACAAATAAAATGCATGTGGAATTAAATAATATGTAACAATTACAAAGATATATGAATACATGCATACACTGCATGCCTTCACTAGACTTTTCATGGCATTTTTGGTACCAATTAATGTCTGTTTTCTATTGAATTTGTTTATTTCCTACCTTTCATTATTTCAGTATTGTGATGCTTTATTATTGTGGAAAGATTTACTACCGTTATAATCTTATTGCTTCATTAGCGACTTCTATCTTGAAACTTTCCTTGAAAGTAATATTACCCTAATTTTCATATATTTGTTTGGTCTAAATCCCTCTCGCTTTTTAATCAATTTGTTTCCTTTCATTTCTTTAAAGATTTATTTATTTATGCATACAAGCTGGGGTGTAGACCAGAAGTGTGGGGCGGCAAGAGGGTTCACCAGAGACAGAGGAGGGAGCAGCACAGGCAGATCAATGGAAATACACTGCTGAGGGGAGCAGCGGGTGAGGCAGGAGAGGTCTGCTGCGCCACATGGGAAGATCCCTGGCTGGGTATTGAGCTTCTGCTGCGGTGGTTCAGGCAACTGCATAGTGCTGCACTCAACCAGTTGCGCCACCAGGGAGGCCCTCTTTTCATGTTTTGTATAAAATAAGGGCTATAATTTAAGGTTTTGAAGCAGATTGTGTCTTTTTACTATATGTGATTATTTTTAGTATCAAGTTTTAAAACATTTATCTATTAAATTATATTTTCTATGTACATTTTCACATGTATTTACACACACACACCCACATATTTTTTTTCAACCAAATTGTTTCCTTCTCCTTAATTTATCCTTGTCTTTTCCATTTATCCTTTGTTTGAGTCATTTTTGTTACTTGCATTGTTTTCAAACAAGGAATCATAATTTCTCCTGGTAATGCTCATTTTGGGTGGTTTTCTTTAAGTTTGTGGTTAGCACCCTTTTGTCCCCCAGAATGTTGTTGACACCGTTGTTAGGGAGAAATTGGAGCTAGTGTGTTATACCAGTCAGAACATCCTTTTCAAATTTCTGCCTATTTTTCTGCCTGAAAACCTCAAAACAAAATTATTTTTCCCTTAACAATAACAGACAAAAGTTTTTCTTCACTGTGCATTTTGTATCACTTGTTTTACCTGCCACATCAAATTTTGGTTACTTCTTTTTCAATTAGCAATTTAGGTTACTTATTTCCAGCAAATTTTATTCTAATCTGTCTTTGCATATTCTGTTCTAAGTTTTGCTTTCCATTTATTAAGTTTTATTCTGCTGAAATACTAATCACATCTGTGTTTGATTGACTTAGCCTCCCTCTCTCAGGATTTGATTCCAGAGAAGTCTATCATCTCTCTGCTTTATATTTTTATTTATTTTATTTTTTTAAAGATTTATTTATTTATACATACAAGCTGGGGTACAGGCCAGAGGTGTGGGGCAGTGAGAGGGTTCACCGGAGATAGAGTGGGGAGTAGAACAGGCAGATCAGAAATACACTGCTGAGGGGAGCAGCGGGCGAGGCAGGAGAGGTCTGCCGCACCATGTGGGATTCTCCCCGGCTGGGTGTCTAACTTGCATCACCGCTGCGGACAGCTCCACAGCACAGTGCTTAACAGCTGCGCCACAAGGGAGGCCCCCTGCTTCATATTTTTAGAGAGGAATGAGGAAGCAAAGAGGGAAGGAGATAGTGGAACTTAAATATTTACTCAAGATCGGAGGTGGAAATGTGGGTCCCAGGCCTGAGGCCTTCAATTTTCAAAGCAGACATCTGAAGTTAAAAATTTAACTTCACTTCCTTTGGAAAACCTTTTAGAAAATTGAGTTCCCTCACCCCTCCTGCACTGCCCCCTCCAAGCTATATTGTCTACTTTACAGTTTACAGTTCTTTCTAACCCAATTCCTTTATCAGTTAAAAGACCAAAAAAAAAAAAAAAAAGCCTATTATTTAGAATGGATGTAATCCCTGCATGGGGTAATACATATGAATATATTAGTACCTGGCATAACCTATAATCAGTGCTCTATAAAAGGTACTAGGATGTGAAGGTATGAGGGGAGGGAGCTGCTACTGAGATATTGACATACTGATACTTGAAGACTGTGTGCATTCTGTCCTACTGACACAAAAACAGAAGCTGTTGTTCATTCTTTGTGTATGTGTGGTCACTTTGGCATCTCAGTCTCTCTTACTACTACTTAATGCTGTGTTTTCCTACTGACTGGCTCCCCCAGATTTTTCTTCACGAATGCGCTGGAATCATTTCCACCAAAACTGAAGCAGTCCCTCCACCAGGCAAACACCTGGACATGTCTTCGTAGTGCAGTTTACCTGGTAGAATTTTAACTTGTTTCCATTCTCTAAATGTCCATTTTCATGTTGGCTCTGCTCCCTGAGCTTTATTTTAAGTGCACTTAGTGTTGAAACTCACGGTTCTCTTTCTGGGTTCTTTCCAGGGCCTTGTTCATTGCAGCCCCTATTATCAGTGCTGTCAAATCCTTCCAGTGGAAGGAATACCTGCTTCATTTATTTTCTCTGTCCTACAGATTTGGCCCTCTTGGTAACTATACAATGATAGCTGGGCACAGTGTCCGTTTTATTCGCCTCTGTAACTGTTAATTATAGAAAATTCTGTGCATAAATGTAGCACTTGTAGTGTCCAGAATCTCCCCTTCATGAAATTTCCCACTCTGCTATGACAGTAAGGACAATCAGCTGTGAGCTGTTTTCACCCCTTTGAGGACATGTTTATTTTGTTGATATCTTCTCTGTGTAATTGTTGATTTTGCACCTCCTGGCTTCTTACAGGCTTCAGAGTAAGAAAACACAACCAGAGGAGTTGAGATATAACCATGTAACTAAGTTAGAGTGTCTTGTCACCTTAGCTTGGTCCTAATTTATGCTTTTGTGTACTGTATAGTATTTATCTCACAATGAAACTTCAAAAATCCGAGGACTCTTTATATTTAGCTGGCATCCCAAATTTTATCTGAGTAAAAAAAAAAAGAAAGAAAAAAAAATCCAAGATTGGTTCAGAAAATTTGGCATTTAAACAGTATCATACTGGCTTCCATGGGATTAATAATTCATATATTTTAGTGCATTTGGGGCATTGCAGTAAGTCCATTATACCTATATTTTCTATGCAGTCAGTAAATTTTGTAGCTTTTAAAATCCAAGAAATGAAATATAGGTTTGAAAAGCCGTAACACTATCAATACATTAATATTTATGTAGCTTTTTTCATGACAAACATTCTGAAATGCTCTTCAGTTAAATAAAATGAAGTAAAGCATGAAGAGAATGTGGATAATGACAAGTCAAAAGGTCACTTTAAAAGACAAATCCAGTGACTCTGTTTGGCAAAGTGATTGACCAGCTTACACAAAAGATAGCACCTCTGCAATAGGGGACCTCAAGCTTGGATAAACTAGAGAATTAGAAGCAGGCTTTCAACAATCAGGAAAGTGTTACAATGAGCAAGTGGAATTCAGCAAGTCTTTCTGCTGCCAGTAACATTCCTGTCATTCTGTAAACTCCTGAGTTTGCTGTACATTGGCCATTTCCCTAGCTCTATTAATGTGACTTACCAGTTCTAAATATAAATAAGGGTAAATAAGCTGATACAATGCAGCTTATTAAGGCATCTTTAATTTATTGCGGGGTATTACTTTCTTCACACGCCACAGAAACAAATTACTGATATAAATTATGCTAATTTCTTTCTGGGATGAGGTCATTCATGAGTGAAATATAAATCTGCAGGACAGATGTCCCTTAATGCATACCTACTGCTTCTCTAATTGTGTGTTGTCTCCATCTAATTTGCTTTAAAAATGTATGGTTCTACAGAAAGATATTCTTCAATTTAAGATGTTTTCAGCTCTTCTAATTTGAATAGAAACGATGAAAAAGGGAGAAGAATGAGTGGGATAATAACCAGGAGCCATTAACTGGTACAGTCACAGAGAAGGGGGGATGGAAGAGACTAGTTCATAATATTCTTAGTATCATTGCTAGAAGATTTCAGAGTACTTGGCCTCCCTGGTGGCGCAGCGATTGGGCACTGCGCTGTGGAGCTGTGGGCAGCGGCAATGCAAGTTCAACGCCCAGCCCGGGAGGTTCCCACATGGCGTAGCAGACCTCTCCTGCCTCGCCTGCTGCTCCCCTCAGCAGAGTATTTCCTTGATCTGCCTGTTCTGCTCCCCACTCTGTCCCTGGTGAACCCTCTCGCCGCCCCACGCCTCTGGCCTGTACCCCAGCTTGTATAAATAAATAAATCTTTAAAAAAAAAAGATTTCAGGGTACTAAAGTCCTTTCAATTACTATGGACGCTTACTTCTTTCCAATCTTTGACCCCATCGTCCTGCAAAAAAAAAAAAAATAATAATAATAGTGATAGATTGTTGATTATTTTCCTCTGATTTGGGAAACCCTAGAAAAAAGGTAACTTTGTCTTTTTTTTTTTTAAAGGAAGTATACCCAGGATTTCTTTTTAAAGATTTTTTATGTTTGTGTAGAATAACGGGTACAGGCCAGAGGTGCTGAGGGGTAAGAGGATTTCCTAGAGTCAGAGTGGGGAGCAGAGCAGGAGGATCTACTGACATACACTACTGAGGGGAGCAGCGGGCCAGACAGGAGAGGTCTGCTGCGCCATGCAGGAAGCTCCCTGGCCGGGGATCGAACTCAGGCCATAACTATGATAGCACTGAGACTTAACCCCTAGGCTACCAGGGAGGCCCCAAGAAAGATAACTTCAGTCTTTGCTTTGGCTACATGTTCATTTAACTGAAGAGGAAGGACAGTTAGAGTCATCATCACACTTTATGATTCTGTCATATTTCAGGATATCATATTTCATGATATCAGTATTTTGATATCATGGCACATTAGAGTAATAAGACCGTATTGGCCTTATTTTCTCCCTCTCTTGGTTGTCAGCATTCCCAATGAAAAGAATATTGATGTTAAGTCATACTTCCATATTTTAAATAGGTTTGGTAATGGACATAGTGAACTTGAAATGATTTCCCATTCCATTGAGAATTCTGGTGTCTGACCCTAATGCTTCAAAGGCTTCACATAGCTTAGGGGCTAAAGTACGCCGGGATCTGGCTCCTTCGTGACCCTCCAACCACCTACCTGTATTACTCTTCCGCTCTCATTGTTATGGGCCAAGAACATAATTCTGGTATCATTCCATGACTCTATCATGCTGTTCCTCCTCATTCCCAAATGTTTCCTGTCTCAAAGTTTGCCTCCCTGCTCACCTATCTATCTAACTCCTGTTATCCATTTAAAATTTAATTGAGGCATCACCTTTTTTCAGGAATAGTTTCTGACATTTTCTTTCCTTTCTTTGAGTCTGAGATAGTGCTTTTCATGGGTAGATATCCTCACAGTGACTTACATGTTCATGTATCACTTTACTATTGAAACTGAGTTATACAGTGTGGGCTTTGGAAAGCAGAGACACACATTCATTCATCTTGCCATTCTGAGCACCTGTTAGAATGTGTGGTATTTAGCAGAAGCAGAAGAATACTTTCAATGAATAAATGATATCACCAAGATAAGAGTTTTAACTTTACCTATTTTCTGCATGGGAAAACTCATTGTACCAGAGTTGCCTTTCCAGAAACACTCATTCCCCTCTTGGAAATAGCCACCAAGAGCTAATAGCATTGCTATTTCTTTGCATCTACATCCTAAAATTAAGAGTCTCAGTTTCTGCCCTCCGTGTTTACATTAGAGGCATTAGATAACCCCAGAAGCTTTTTGAGAATTAAATTAAGGAGCAAAACTAAACAAAATAAAATCTTGGGAACAATAAATCTATGTGAGGCATTTGAATTCAGCTGTAAGACCTGCTAATGCCCTGAAATTTGTGGCTCCCAGACAGCCTTTTTTGCACGGTTTTCATAATACTTGCTTATAAATCCAGAATGTAGTTAAGCTGCCTTCTGAGAAAGGTATACTTTTTATTTTCCCCAAATTATAGACTGACTAGTTTAGCATTTATCTCTTCTAAAAGGTCTTGCTTGATAAATTATAAGCTTGATTTTCTCCAGCAAGTTTTTACAAAAGAAGTGTCCATTTCTGATACAGGTATTCCTATTTTGTGCATTACCTACTTGAGGAATAATTATTAAGATTAATGTCTTCATTTATGCATTTATAGCTTTGATTGCCCCCCTCCTCCTCCCTGTAGTCCTTCAATCATGAATAGGAACTGGATATGGGGTAGGACCTTGGACTTGGGATCTCCCTGCTGGTGCAGTGGTTAAGCGCTGCGCTGTGGAGCTGTAGGCAGCAGTGACAGGAGTTCAACACATGGCCGGGGAGATTCCGACATGGCACGGCAGACCTCTCCTGCCTCGCCCACTGCTCCCCTCAGCAGTGTATTTCCGTCTGTCTGCCTATTCTGCTCCCCACTCTGTCTCTGGTGAACCCTCTCACCGCTCCACGCCTCTGGCCTGTACCCCAGCTTGTATGCATAAAAAAAAAAGACTTTGGACTGTTGCTTTTCTAAAGAACCTACATTAACATATGCTGCACATTAACTGGGATGAGTGTTAAGAGGGAGATAGTGAAATCCCACCACAAAATGAACAAGTATATTTTTTAAAAGTGAACCAAGGAATATGTATTTTTATCAAGGGACTTTTTTAATCGTACCACTAAACTAGAAAGATTTTGTTATGTTATAATGATTTTCAGTGGTGTGAATTATGAATGCCTTGTTTGGAAAGACCTTTATTATTGGTATTTGTTGACAGTTTGCTGTGTGCTAAACTGTTGCAGCAGTAGAGGCCTATGAAGGCAACAGTGGGAATTTAGCTGCTTAGGGCTTTGTGAGTTGCCAGATCAGCTCAATAACCGAATCTTATAGAAAGGCTCTTGCCCTCCACCATCCCTACCCCTGCACACTTATCTTCTAAAATATTGGACGTGAAGCATGTTCTTGTGAGCAAGTCGCGAGTTTGTATTGCCAGGCTGAAAGCGGTCTTCATTGCAGACGAGACTGCATATCAGTTCTTCCAAAACGAAGGTGTCATGTTTGTTTCTACAGAACTGCAATTTCAAGCCCGTGTTTAAATAATAATGCTGCCCAATGACAGTATAGCTCATGTGTATGATGCTTAGCAGTCCAGTCTGCGACGGTTTTCTCCTTCTGGCTTGTCAGTAAGTTACATCGCTCAGTGCTCTGAACTTAAAATGGATGCTCTCCAGAGATTTGATTTATTGTTTACTGGGCAAGATAGACTGTTGAGTTTTAGTCGCTTTAAAATATTCACAGAGTAAAATTACAGTCTGTCCTTAGGTTTAGAATTGGGGATTCTCACCAGTCCTGACATCTGCACATTGTGACAGCTCTTCCCAAGGACGTTGGCCTGTCATCAGGGTCTCCCTTGGGTGCCCTGAGAGCATGAGTGGTTTGGCCTTTGATGTAGCTACTTTCCCTGTTAGGCAACTTAGTTCTACTCCTGGCAAGCTGATAAAACGTTCGACTACTAGACCTCACTGGTGATACAAGGGGTTAAATCTCAGCACTGTGAAGCTTTTGGCAGCCACTGCGGTGTGAGTTTGATCCCCGGCCAGGGAGTTCACCCACATGGTGCAGCAGACCTCTCCTGACTGGCCCGCTGCTCCCCTCAGCAGTGTACTTCAGTAGATCTGCCTGTTCTGTTCCCTACTCTCTCTTTGGTGAATCTTCTCACCCTATCCCCACCTTGCCTCTGGCCTACACCTCAGCTCTTGTATGCATAAATAAATAAATCTTTTAAAAAATAAAACATTGGACTGCTCACTTAACATCCCCTTTGCTTCAGGTGTATATTTGAGCATTCATCTTGATGGCACGGCCACACAACCGTTATTAAAGTTGGTTGAGAGATCCAACATTCTTGATAATGTAAAATTCATAATTGGATTAAACCAGATCACCACATCTCGCTAGCTCTATTGATTTTATTATACTGTCCCTTGGGCTTGTCATCAACTCACACTGAAGGATGTCACCAGAACCACAGTACGGGGCTCTGTGATGTAGTCACTGTAAGGACTCAGTTGTGCTTTCACCAAATGACAGAGTAACTTTCTCATCAGGGCCTTGAAGAAATATTTCTCTGCACATCTCCAGAGTCATTGGTGTATCTCTATCTTAGGAAAACTGTAAATTACATAGCTAGTCCCGTTTTCCTCTCCCTGCTGACTGATCGAGAAAGAGAAGCAAATCTGAGATCTCTTTTTACTGTGAGCATGGGATTTCCTGGCAGAAATGTTGTGAACTTATCTCCTGGCACCTTCATATTTATTACCCTTAGTTTTGCATTGTCTCAACTTTGTTTCCCCCTGAAAGCATATTTCATTTCCCTGCTCTATACTTTTCTTCAAGAGATGCCTTGAATTTTTAGAATGAGGCAAAATACAGAGTTGGGTTTTTTGTTTGTTTATTTGTTTGAACTGAAGGCGGGATCTAAATATTTGATGGAATACTTTAACTTATAACAATAAAGAATTCAAAGGAGGTTAGTGAAATAAGAAGGTAGGGTGGAATGGAAAATGAAGTAAAGAGGGACCTCCCTGCTGGCACAGCATTTGAGCGCTGCGCTGTGGAGCTGTCGGCAGCACTCGAGATGCAAGTTTGATGCCCGGCCGGGGAGAATCCCACATGGTGCGGCAGACCTCTCCTGCCTCGTACCTGTACCCCAGCTTGTATGTATAAATAAATAAATCTTAAAAAAAAATGAAATAAAGAGAACTTTGAATATAGATAACCAAAGAAAAACTGGCAATACACACACACACACACAAAACCAATTTGTAGACTCTGTGGAAATACACTGGTACCAGAGGGAGTGAATATTTAAAGGTGATAGGGTACTGGCCCTGGATGGGGAGTGAGGGGACAAATCATGTATTTATATCAAGGTGTGAAGCTGTGATCTGAAAATTATATAATTGTGTCAATGTTGGAGGTGGGAATGATTACTAATGCATCTAAGATGCTTTGTCTTCTACTTCCTTTGTACTCAATGATATTGAACAATTAAATCAATAAATTTAAGATAATTTTTTAAAAAAGAAAGGAAAACTTTGTAAAATTTGATAAAAAGAGTGGGATTCAGGTAACACTGGAAATGGAGGTTCTGTTCAGTGGGAAAACTGTGTGTTTGGTTCTAACCACACCATATCGAAAGGTGAGGAAGGCTTGTAGGCGATAGAAGTCATAACAGGAAATAGATGAGAATGTATATTTGGCATGTCAGAGATCAGTTTGCCTTAGGAACAGTGCTGGAGACACTGTAGTCTCTGCATATTTGTACTGTTGGCTGTTCTGTTTTAATCACCCACGCTGTTGCTACAATTGAGTGCCATTCCCAGTCTTGTGAGAATTAAGCAGTTGGCTTCATTGAGTTTTGTCCATTGTGGTATGAGCTGCTTTAGTTCTGCTGGTGTGATGATGTCAGTACTTGATCTACTTGCTAATATCAAGTTTGATTAGCTAAATATTAATCCTAATAGGTCTATTCTTAGAAAAAACATTTCAGATTGCAGTTTGAATTATCACTGAATATCAGAGGTAGAAAATATATTAAAATACATCCAGTCGAATCTGAGACTCTTTAGCTATTCCCAACTCTTGTGTTTCTTGCTGAAGGTCGCAACCAATTAGTGGAAGAAACAGAACTAGAAGAGAAATGGACCAGTGGCAGTACCGCAAATGTCTCAGTTATTATAGGTCTCCCCAGAGAAGACTTACACTATTTTGACTATACAGAGACCAACTACTATATGTATTAGATGCTAAAACCAGAGAAACAAGTTACACTGGTCAACAAAGTTCTACAAAAGTCATGTTACTGAAATAAAGTTAGTCATTTCCTATCAATTTGTATATTCTCATCATGAATATGACAGTCAAATTCTAATTTTGGCTCTAGTTTCTTTTTTGTAATCTGCAATAAATGGATGTTTACATTACAAAATGCATGCCAATAGTAATAGGCCTACGCTTAATACCTGTAAAAAATCAAGTCATAGACTACTTCTTAGATTTCTTCACTTGTCTCTTATATAGCTGTTCAGGAATAGAATATATAGAAGACGGTTTCCATTGTGCAAAAGCACAGCCTTAAGACTCAGTTTCAAAGCGTCTAGAAATAGTCTCCATTCTTTTTTTTTTTAACATTACTTTTTTTTTAAAGATTTATTTATTTATGCATACAAGCTGGGGTACAGGCCAGAAGCGTGCAACGGTGAGAGGGTTCACCAGAGACAGAGTGGGGAGCAGCACAGGCAGATAGAAGGAAATACACTGCTGAGGGGAGCAGCGGGCGAGGCAGGAGAGGTCTGCTGCACCATGTGGGAACTCACTGGCCAGGTGTCGAACTCTCGTCACCACTGCCTACAGCTCCACAGTGCAGCACTTAACCACTGTGCTACCAGGGAGGCCCTAGTCTTCATTCTTATGGGTTATAAATGATTTCTAAGGAATTTGTGAGGCCCTCAATATCGGAACAGAATCCCAGAGTACTTTCCTTTCTGAAGAAAGGCTCCAACTGCTGGTGGTGCTTTCGATAGCAAGTAATTCTGACTTCAAGAAGATTCTATTGTTGGAGTCTTGGTCCTGGCAATTCTGCCTTGTTCTTGGATAAGTCCAAATCACGAACCAGGTCATTGGGTTTTTCCTGTGTTAGTCTGTGTGGGGTTGATGATGCACCACAGTGAAAATCTGGTTCACTGCATGCTGATGGAACAGGAGAAGACCAGGTCAGCTCACTTACCCTTGTGCTCATCAGATGAATCAAGAGAATATTCTGCTGGAGGTTCTGGAATAGGAAGTCCCTCACTATGTGGAACTGGTATCAATGCAGACGGAATGTTTGGGTAGACTATTCTCGACTTCTTTGGCTTCGTTATTCTGTTGTAAGGAGGAGGAACTAAGCAGAAGTAACAGTCTTTATGTGGTTGCTTGGCTCTCTGCACACCATGAGGACTGCAAATGGCATTGATGGTCTTTTGCCACTTAACCACTGTGAAAGCTGTGTTGTCCATGGAGCACAGCATAGATGCGGGGCCCAAGGCTTCTGTTGGTCACCAACCTTGCACCCGAAGTAAAGATGAGAAGCCTTCTTCACTTGAGAAGTGATACTTTTCTTCTGGTTTGCAAATGTCACTTCCCCACAAAAAAAGCAGAAATTGCCCACGCTATTAAAACACTTTCGAGCCATGACTGTTCTATATTGTTCCTAAATGGATAAAATAAGAACAGTTCTATGGAACAGTAGCTTAAACTGTTTGGCACAATGTCTGAAATATTTTCAATGCTCAACCTTTCCGACAGGGCTTTCTAGAGTGCACTGCTGACGTCAGCTTACCTAGCAGCCGCCTGACAGTAGTATTGCATTGCATCAGAAAATGATGCAATCAACTCTGGATGATGTGTGCATGATGGTATTTTGCAATGTGATGCAATATTACATCATTCTAGGCTGATTTAGGATATTCTTGCAGTCCTACTGGATAAATTTACATGGTGAATTATATAAAATGAATTATATGAAATATTCAAAACGAGAGCTAACAAAAATTTTTCAGGATAATATTCATGTTCAGCACACCAAGATACTACAGATTAGGGCCTTTTAAAGTCAGTAACGCTCTCACTGTTGACCGGTGTTATTAGCATTACTGAGTACTTGAAAATACCATCCTACGCCATTTCCGTGAGGTGGACTGAAGGTGAAATTTAAGAAAAGGTCACTAGAGGTGGTTTTAATGAGAAAATTACTATAGAATGGCACTAGTAATTCAACATAGGTAATAGAGATAAATATAGGAAGATCTGCACAGGCTTGTTAAGTGTGTATTGAGGTACTTATCTTTATAATCTAGGTCGAGGACTACATATTTGCTAAAAATTAAGATGAATGAGTCTAATGGACTTTAACAATTTTATCATCTAAATAGTCTCAGTTTTAAAACATCTGGGTTTGCTAGTGTAGACAAAGCAATAGTTCTTACGTGTCTGCATTTATAGATTAAGATATTTTACGCTTACAAAGCAAATAATGATTGAGAGTTTAGGAACTAGGCAGTTTGTTTATTGTAAGCAACCTGGAGCACTCAGTTGCGAATGGCACTGCTCATTCAACATAGGGGCTTTTGTGTAATTATGGGTTGTTTTAGTTGCTGAAACTTCTGTTCACCTAGGTAAATGCCTCAACTGCACTTTATTTCTGTAAACAGATTATAGTTACATGCAGCTGAGGATATGGACCTAAGGATTCTCCCTGGTGTTTGATTTGCAGTCTCTGTGAATCTAGATGAAGTGACAGATGAACTTACTATACTAGTTTTACAGTACATGAACTCTGACTCCTGGCCCACTGCCTTTATATCAATCCCAGCGTCACAGCCACATCCTTGTCCATGGGACCTCTCAGCTGAGTCAGTGAAAAAGGGCAGTATCCATTCCTCCTTCTAGTGCCTTCTGCCAATTCCCTCTCCAGCTTACTTGTTCATCAACAGGGTGAGTGTCCTAAAATTGAATTTAGCGTTGACAATATTAGCTTTACTCAGATCTTTGGGCTTCGCTGTGGACGCTACGTGGGAGCCTGTTGGGTATCCATATTCACGGCCAGCCTGGACATACAGGGGACTAATGTTACGTGAACAGGGCTTTTGAGCGACGGGAGTTGGAACTGGAAGCTATCAGAATCTTTCCACTTCCCCCACCTTCTCTCCACTTGCTGGGTCTATGCGGCTGTGTTATCAGGCATGGAACAGTTGGTTGTACTTAGCAGCACCAGTTCCAAAGTGTACCCTCATATTGACTCTTCCCCTTTCCCCATCTGACTCCTATTCATGCCTCACTAAGCCATACTGCCCCCCAAAAATGGGCTAATAAAACCTCTTGCTCTGGTTTCTGGGGAAGCCAGAAAAAGACACTGCCTCATTCTTTGATTTATAGTCTTCTGCACTTGGCGCCTGTGTTACCTAACTCAGTGTTGATCCAAATATTCCTCTTCCTTCGAGAGAGAGCTGGTATGGTATTTGTTCCAAGATTGTTTTCCACGATGTCGCTGGTCTTATGTGATTGATTTCCCACCCAAACCTCCATCTTTACCCAAAAAAGACCATGTTATTCTAATCTTTCCTGTGACAAATACAGAGAGCTAAGTTTTGCTCTTCCAGAAAAACCTTTAGTCCTTGGATTGTCTTTGTGTCCTCAGCTCCCAACATGAATTGTTCAGTGATTATTTCCCAAGTGTGCAAAAGGGGCTTGTGAATTGCTTATCGTGATCAACTCCATCATCCTTCTAACTGACACAAGACCACTTTGGATGGAGCACATCTGCAGGAGTGCGGTAGTCTAGTTACATGTTCTCTGGTGGCGAACGAATAGTTGAGACTCATAAACCATGTCCTTCTTTATATTTCGTTTTTTATTTATTCAGTCTTTGACTTGACCAGTGCATTTGGAAATCAAAGACAAGGAGAACATTTAAAGGTTAAATATTTTTATTCTAAGCATTCAATTCTTACTGAAAGAAAAATTAGGCACAGAAATACTGATACAGTCTATAAACCACTATGCATGGTGGCAAAGAGAGCATTCTAGGAACAAGGTAAAGTCTACGCAAAGTGAGCTTTGTCACACTGCACCAATGGTGGGATATTTGAGAAGTTGTTTTAAAAAAATATTAATACATATACCATGGACTGAGTAACCTAATTGTGTGTGTGTGTGTGTGTGTGAGAGAGAGAGAGAGAGAGAGAGAGAGAGAGAGAGAGAGAACCTGTGCATGCACAAGAGCACCTGCCATTTCAGCTGAGAATAAAATAATATCAAGAGTAAAAAATTGTAAAATCTGTATCAGTTTTCCTCATGCCATGTAGATAAGGTTATTATCATAGGATCTATGCTAGCAGAAATATTGCTTAATATTAGAAAAGAATGAGCTGGATTTCTCCAGTATTGAAGTCACTTCTCAATATTAAATTAAGAACTTACCAGGGCAAACTAATTATTTCAGACTGCTCAGTTTCCATTGGATCACTTCTTGGGGAGCAGATTTGATTGACAAAGGAGCCCACCACCCTGGCATATTTGGTATCAGGGTGAAGGGGGTCTCTTTTCCTTGGCTTCATGCTTCCCTGTCTCCCCTCCCTCAGGCAGAGAACACAGCTGCCTCTTTGATCCTCTGACTCAGTTTCCAGGGGAAATGATTTATCTGACTGGAGACACGGGGTGGAGCTGAACCAGCTTCCTTTCGCCTCTCTTTCTCATCTCCCTTGGGGAGCCAACTGCCCCCAGGATGCACACCCTTCTCTCTGAGCTTTTTCGCCCTTGCTTCTAAATGTGACACCCCATTTCTCCACCTGGACCTGTACTTGTTTCCAATAGCCAGGGAGTAGGGTGGGTGAGTTTAAATGGGTGATTTTGAAAATGAATCCCACTTGCTACCTACTTACCGATGCCACTTGAGCCAGTATTAAGAATTACATCACTCAGACCTTGATGACGTTCCCCATGGGTTCTCAATATGGGCAGGTAAGAGAGGAATCACTTATAGCTGGCACTGAACCCCAACAGAGCTGTCTCTACTTTGTCAGCAGTAACAGTAGAGGTACAGGGTTCCCTTTGGCTCAAACCACTGGAAATACAGGGGCACTGTAACGTCCCACAGATGAAGGGATGGAATGTTCTGAGCAAGAAATTTTAAATCATGAATAATTGTCCACGTCCATAGCCAAGTCATGAATCCTCAAGTTAGTTCTTTCTCTGTGTGGGCAGAGGGACAGATATTAAAAATGCTGATGATCTTCTCAAGACAAACACGAAAGTGTTCTTTTTGTGGTTAGACGTATTCAGCAGAGTTAAAACACCAGGATGAGTTTTGTGATAAAGCACACACTATCCAGTGCTCTCAGTCAACCCAGCAGCCTTTACTCTGTAGGGCAATTTGAATTCATTTTTCAGATGAAACATTCAGCCCTCCAGCTAACAGCTCGGGAGATGAAAGTGTCATTTATAAACAGGCCCCAATGCCTTTGAAGGCTCAAATTCCCTCATCCATCCCAAGCCCCCACTCTCTTTGACATCCATTTGAAACTAAAAAATTATTCCGCTTAAAACAAGAGCAAATAAACATTGTTTTCCTTGATTTCTTGATGATTTTGCCATATCTTATAGGGTTGTTGAAAGAACTGTTTCTACTCCAGACATTTTTTGGTTTTGTTTTTTTTTTTTTTTTTTTGAGAACCACAGTATTTATCAGTGCAAGGTTTTGGATTAACACTTTGCTTCAGTCCTTGGAAAAGTCTTTAAAATATATTCCAGAAGGATATGTACAATTTTAATCAAAATGCCAGCGATGTCATTTTATTTATTAGGTGCTTCAACTGAGCAAGGTCCTGGATTGTTGACAAACACAGCCTCGAGTGTGACTGATTGCGCTCTGGTCGGGAAGAAAGGGTACATACATTGCTTTTATATTCCTTCGGCCCACACACTCACACGCGTGCATCCACACTTAGGATTAAAAGCTCCTGAAAAGCCATCATCTTAATAACCCTCTGGCCAGATAAACTAGTGCCAACATTCTGAGTGTGTCAACCTGAGTGAATCATTTGTGCCTGTTTCCTAGTGAAACATACAGTTTGCTTGTATATGAGTGGCTGCTCTTGTCACACTGTACATTTTTCTTTGGAAGTGTGGTGTGACTTTTCTCTTTCGGGGATTTGCTTTCCTTCTTGCTCCTTGCTGCCTCCTCGCCCATGCTTCAGCTGGGTGCTCTGCTTTGCTGAATCAAACCAAACAGAGCCAAAAGACTGTTGCATTAACCCCAGTTCCTCTCCCACCAGAAAACATTTTTTTGAAAAAGCAAACAAGGAGGGCCTCCCTGGTGGCGCAACAGGTTAATCACAGCGCTGTGGAGCTGTCGGCAGTTCCTGCGCGAGTTTGATGCCCGGCAGGGGAGATTCCCACGTGGCGCAGCAGACCTCTCCTGCCTCGCCCACTGCTCCCCTCAGTGGTGTATTTCAGTAGATCTACCTGTTCTGCTCCCCACTCTGTCTCTGGTGAACCCTCTCACTGCCCCATGCCTCTGGCCTGCACCCCAGCTTGTATGCATAAATAAATAAATATAAAAAAAGCAAACAAGGAAAGAACAAGCATTTGATCTTTGTCTCACACGTAGCAGAGAAGGAAGGAAATGTTCTAGCTTCTAACCATGTCATTGATGTGATTTTGTCATGAATCAATGGGTTGGAAATGGCTGCGGTATCCACATTTTGAGATTAGATTGCTCCTGGGCTACACCCACAACTTGGGAGGGAGGAGGAAGAAAATTCAGCTTAAGTGTGGGACCCCTGGAAATAAGCAGATACCAGATACAAGCTGGTTTTGGCTGAGTTAATCACTGTCTCTCTCAAATGGAAGAGTTTGAGAAGAAAGCCCCCTTCCCCCGCACAGATCTTACGTGGCGCCCGCCCGCTGGGGCTCTCTCTTCTTAGTCTAGGGACTGGCGTATGCAATTGTTTTGGTACTTCAGTCTGAAATGCCTCGGGTGATTATGCTGAATTTATCAAATGGAGGTCAGAAACAAGGCCGTGAGGTCTGTCACCTTTGGAAAAGACAAGATTGGAGGCGATCATGGTTTCTAGGTGGCATAATTCTGCAGAATTGGGAATGAGGAGGGTCCCGACTAGAACAGAGATGCTGTCCATTGAGATGGAAGAGAGCCGGTGGGAGGGGGGCATGCGGGCTGCTGCGGGCAGTGCGCCTCGTTACTCATGCTTTCATCACTATTAAAATGCATTCCTGGGTCTTTCGCTATGAAAAAAAAATTACTTAACATGCCTTGAAAATAGAAGGGATGCTGATTTTCTGCCTGTAGCTCTACTAGATTTAGGATTTTTACTTTCTAAGTTAGTGTATAAAATTCTCTCAAGGTTCCCTGAATTTCAAGTCACCTTAAGCTCTGCCTTTTGAAGTTGAGTTTAACTACAGTGGAAATACAAGAGAAGAACACAGTAGCCATTAGGGTGGTTATTTCTCTGCGTCACTGTGTGTGTTCCTATAGCAACCCCTGCAATTTACCTGCCCCTTATTGACCAGATATATTTTTAGTGACTGCTAACAGCAGAATAAAAAATGAAGAAAAAAGATAGATGGGGGAGGGGAATTGAAGCTACCCTTTGTTTCATTTTTATAAATTACCCATTAATGGGCCATCCGTGACCCTCAGTTCTTATAAAAAGTGTTGTGGACATTTTTTCCTCTTGCACCAGAGATCTTGGACAAAGATCCAGGGCGCAGGAAGAGAATCAGGACAATCAGAGCCCTAGTTTTATCCTAGTGTAGCCAGAAATGTGCCTGTCACTACTTATGTTTGCCCAGTGCTGGCTATATTTACCTGCCCTATGTTTGCAGCTATTGCACTGTCAAGACATACATAATATTAATGAAGGATGCTTCTCAAGATAGCGTGTTCAGTGAGTTCTCTTTATCTGTCAGAACAGTCTCAAGCTGTACATACTTTCTGGACAGATCGAATGTTTATAGAGCCATAGATTGACATTTATCTGACAATATTTGTATTCCTACCACAGAGCTGTCTTTATTAGACCCAAGCATTTCAATACACCCTTTGTGATTGTGTGTAGAAATTAAACACCATTTTTCAAATGAAGATAAAGAATGAAGTGGGATATGTAGCTATTGGTCCTTGCAGGGTTGTTTGGATATGAAAGGTAAATAGTGACTCAAATTAAATCCAAGTATAGAATTTCACTCTTGTCTTCTAAGATAGGAAACAACCCTATTATAAAAGGGCTCATTATTAAATTTTGGTATTACCTGATATATATGCGTGTCAGCGCTGTCAACACCAGCAGGTAACAGGTAATGAGATTGCTTTTTACTCTGTGCTTTGTTGCCTCCAAACAAAGCCAACTTATAAAAAGAAATATACCCCCAAATTACCCTTTTGTCCAAAATATAGTAACTATCTAAGAAGTCTAAAACTTGAATAATAAAAATAAATAAACACACACACACATACACACATCCATATACTCTGAGTTAAATAATTCTCAATAGCAGGCTGCTCCAGCTTTTAGTACCTGCTAAACTATCATGTGTCTGCTAAATGTAAATAAAATTATTTTATAGTTACCCATACCATGTATAGCTATGTATAGTACAAGTTGTTGTTGTCATCTAACTCCAGGCTTATTAAACGATTTATGTGTACGTTGATAACATAGAGGATAGTTAAAAATACTCAAATATATCACAGAATTATTAAACGAATTTTAAATATCAGTTCAAAAGTTGAATTTGGAGACCAGAGAGCCAAAAGCAATAGAGAAACAAGAGGCTTTGGGACTGCATAGAGACGACCTATTCCCCTATCTCTTTTCCAGAAACATCTATAGACCAGGGAGAGCATAGCCAATAAAAACATCTGCCTGAGAACTACAGTCGCATTAACAGCAACCTTGTGCCCTGACCTCACTCGCATTTACTCAGTCCTTGTTTTGATTTGTCAGGAGAACGCAGTAACAGCAATCAGGACTGGTTTTAGGGGCAGATGGCTCACTAGCGATAATCTAGGTGGTCCCCAGCAACAAAATTTCTTTCACTCTCCTTCCTTTCCTTCCAAAATTTCTCTTGTGGATGTCCACAGTCCCACCAGGTAGTTAATATCCATCACGTTGCTAATGGACACAGCATCCACTTGAACTTTGAGTCTTCTGAAGATTCATTTAATCCAGAAAATCTGGAGTTTAGATTAGTATGTACAATGTGAACCTGAAAGCAAGTTTAAATAAAGCAATTAGGGGAAAACCTGAACATCCTGGCAAGATTTTCTGTGTCTCCTACATTACTGATGTGACACTTATCAAACATGATGTTTTAATTTTACATCTGCTGCTAATACCTCCAGACCCAGCAATGAATCTGGAGTCCGAAGTTACTAGGTGCTCAGAAATGTTTTGTGTTTTACCTTTTTGTTTGTTTTTAAGGATTGAGATGTTGAGGGCTTACAGAAAGGTGAGGGACCTCGGTCAGGGATTGTCTGAGTCACGAAAACTGAATAGAAGAATGTGATAGATCCCATTACCTTCTTGGTCTGTTCAGGGCTCTTCCATCTAGAGATTTCCTGACCTGATAGGCTAGACCATCATAGGCTTCCCTTCTGGCACTAAAGCGTTTGGCAGTGACGCCAGGCTGGCCAGCATATTCTTGCCTTCTGGAATCATTGAATCCTGAGTAGCAAAATGACTCAAAATAAGTCAGCCAGCATTCTTCTTGAGGCATGGACATGGATGTGAGAATTTTAGGTTCTTTTTCTAGAGGTCAAAACCACTGAGTAATAATAAGGAATATCATGGCTATCACTTTGCAGAGTACAGCTGAGAATAAGGCCTGCAAGGGAAAGGAAAACTAAGGAGTGAGAGAAAATTAGACAGATCTCATGACGTGATGAAGTTCCTAGGTCAAGCCCTACCTGAAGGTTGACATTCCCTTTATATCCCAGGTGAGGAAGCCAATGTGTTCTTTTCTTTGTTTGAGTATATTTAAGTGGACTTTGTCACTTACAACCCTAAAGTCTTCTCTTTTAAATCAAGGTAACATGGGTTTGTTGGGGGAAAAAAGGACATGTGCAACAAACTCCACAGATAGGTTTATGAACCCCACCTCAGATCAAAGAGATCCAAGACACTAAGGGCTACTAATCCCTTAATGCCATCGTCATCGAAGAGAGGATTACTGGGAACTGAGGGGTGGAGCTGAGCAGGAGATAAAAAGCTGGAGAAGAGACACAACACGGAACACACACACAGAAGACAGAAGGAGAAGGAAGCAGGATGGAGAGCCAGAAGAGGCACAGGGAGCAGAGAGACTTGCAAAGAAGCTGCACTGGCCTGGGCTGACTGAGACAGATGTGGGGGAGAGACCCGTGGGGAGGTTAACTATGACAATGTTCCTCTGGATTTTGATCTTGCTCTTTAGCTCCCAGAACTGTCTGGCTGTTTCTGACCCTTTTGTGTGGGTCCCTGCCAAAACGTGTTCTAGACTTGCAGCAAGTTTTCAGGCCTTGCTTCGGGCCAATCCCATTTGGGTGGACTTTTACCCACGAGTAGTTGGATAACATTGGGTGCCTGACTTAGATACTATATTCTTTGTCTTCTCTGGCTTTTCTAATTGTATTAAAGTCTGGGTTCCACTTAAGGTCCTGTATGTTTTGTATTGCAAGGGAGGATGGCTGAACCTACTTAGTCTGGGGTCCCGGGGTGCCCCTCTCCCTGCCCTGTAACAGATTCACAACATTGTATATGATTTAGAGGTAAAGGATTACACACTTCAGGTGTCTATTACCTACCACACCCACCACCAAGGCACTGGAAATCCCTCACACATTCTCTTAGGCCTCCTTCTTACTTTGCTCTCCTTCTCCCACCTCCCCTGGTAGCCCCAATTCAGCAGTCACATTTCTAGGGTTTAGTTTTATCTGACCCTGTTTCACTATATTCCACATATAAGTGACACTGTCCAGTATTTGTCTCTCCTTCTGACTTATTTCACTTAGCATAATTATCTCCCTGTTGTCCCAAAATTCGAGAGTTTATCTTTTTTGTAGCTGAGTAGTTTTCCATTATGTATATATAGCACATCATCCTAATCCACTCCTCTGTCTTTGAGCACATTGGTTATTTCCATGGCTTGGCTATTTTAAGTAGTGCTGTAGCGCACATAGGTGCCTCTGTCCCTTTGATTTACGCTTTTACATTCTTTGGGTAGATACCTAGGAGCGGAATTGTTGGGTTGTGTGGTAGACCTGAAGGCAACACTTAGGAATCCACAACCTGGCACAAACCAAGCATAGAAAGTGAATCTGGAATGCACAGCAGTATTTTTCTGACAGAACTCAGGAAACGGAGAGCCTTTGCCTAAGGTCACATAGCTAATACATTTTTTGTTTGACCCTTTTCATTGAAAAGCTGTCATGTGTGGGTCTTGCTGGCAAGGGTTTCTATGGGGGAAGCAACCTGTCTGATCTGGCCTGATGGACTCTTTGACTTCAGAATTTGCATGTTAGCAGCCAGTTCTCAGCCTGGGTCAGCAAGTCTCCCGCTGAAACCTCACTGTACGTCTAGAGGGAAGATCATTATCCTATCCTTATGTTTCTGGGTCAGAAGGGCAAGAATCCCTCTAACTGCATTATTTCTCCACTAACAAATTTCGTATCATCTTCTAAAACTTTAGTCAGCAATTCTTAAGAAGCTCAGAGTAAAAAAAACAAAAACAAAAACAAAAACATCCAAAGGAAATGTAGCTATTAAATTTGTAATTACTGCCTGGATAAAGTAAGCTTAAAGATAAAGAATAGAAAATGTGGCTTGATGAATAACTGTAGGTTTGTGTAATATCCTTTTCATGTGTAGGCCTGCTGGAACTTTATTCTCCGCCCCCCCCCCCTTTCCTCTTGGAAAAAGGACATTAACAAGTACTCAGCCAACTTTTGCACCTTTTAAGAGAATTAATTCTTTGCCTTAGGCCATACCACCCCTCCCTTCTCTCTTATCCTCTCTCACAGATTTTTGCCCAGAGTGAAATTAATTCCACCTAAGGTGTTTTTTCCCATGTCTTCAGTCCTCTTCAACTTCATATAATCTTATTTCCACATTTAAGTTAAATCTCCTATTTCTCTAAAAGAATCCCTTACAGGGTTTTGATGCCTGGAGCACACATTAGTGAGACATGGCCCTATAGCCCTTCAAAATCCAGCTCTGAAATAGTTGCTTTCCTTGCGCCCTTGCAGTTAAATGACAAACCAGCAGGTCCCCCAAGGGACTAGGCTGAGGTGGTTTTACATTCTGGAAGTTCTACACTTTTCTGTAACTATGCTGAGCTCTATCTGCCTTACTAACAAGCTACCTCAATTCCTAGAAACAAAAGATTACTAATAGAGAGCGTGTAAATATAATCCCTTCACCTTCCAGATTAAGAAACAAATAGTCAGTCAAGTAAGGTGACTGTTTAAAGGTCACAAGCTCCAGATTGTTCTATGACGTTTTCTTTTTTTCAGATTTTGAAGACAGAAGACAATGTGTAACAAATTGCAGTAGCTCAATGTCCTATTGTCCCAGAAGCATAGGTCACATTGTACTCAATGACTAACATTGGGGTGTCACTGCAGGATCCCCTAGAGTTCCGTCAGCCAGCATCTTCAGAAATACCTGTGCCCAAACTAGATTTTATTTCCATACACCAGAGGCCCATTCTAATGGGATTGCTTCAGGGGCTAAACTTAAGTGTATTTCTTCTTGTCCCTGCACAGTACAGAATAGATTACCATGGGAATGAATTCCACTGCCTGCTAGTGACATTTCTTGTGGATCCATGTGTCAAAGGCAGTAATGTCAGTGTCAGGTGATCCTGCTCCCACGTTTTCAAACACAGAAGCATCTTCAGAGAGGCTTTGCATGGACACTTACTTTTCCTACAGTGCAATCTGCGTTCTACCTCTCTCCTCCCTCTGATCTAGCTGTAAGAGTTTGTGTGGCCTCAGGCATTCACACAACAACAAAGTAGCCCAATGACATCTTTTTAAGCAGCACATGACTGTAAAATATTGTAAATGTGGACTGAAGTTTCCAAGATATCTTTTACCAATCCCATTTCACTCCCTCCATTTAGAGATAAATTCTATCCTCATTTAGTGTTTAGCATTTCCTTAGATAGCTTGGCCAAATTTGTGTTTAGCCTTCTAAATGTAGTAATATTATAAAATTATAATGAATCTATATGCTACATATATACTTTCTATCTTTGCCTTCAATAAATATTGAGTGTGTAAGATACATCTATGTGGATATTTGTAGATTGAATTTATTAATTTACACTGCTATATAATATTCCAGTACATGAATATGCCATCACATATGTGTGATGTATATGTGTGTGTTCTCTTGTCTATAAGTGACTTAAATGTCAAAGGAATAGAGAAACAAGTTAATATGATACTGCATTAAATCTGAATTCTTCTGTGCAAAAAGCACTGAAACAAGATTAAAATCTAGTCACTCACTAGAAGATGAGTATTTTCAAATTGAGTAAATGCCAAAGAAATAAGATCTACAATATAAAGAACTTTGTAAAATCTGTAAGAAAAAGGAAAGTTTTTTTTTTTTTTTTTTTACATACAAGCTGGGGTACAGGCCAGAGGCATGGGGCGGCGAGAGGGTTCCCCAGAGACAGAGTGGGGAGCAGAACAGGCAGATCAGAAGTACACTGCTGAGGGGAGCAGCGGGTGAGGCAGGAGAGGTCTGTCTCCCCAGCCGGGCGTTGAACTCGCGTCGCCACTGCCGACAGCTCCACAGCGCAGCGCTCAACTGCTGCGCCACCGCTGCCTTTTGGGGAGGCCCAAAAGGAAAGTAATTTAAATGAAAAAAATGACAACAGGTAAATATGGTTATTCTACAGAATAAGAACCTCACTTGAATAAAAACCAATATATTGAAAAAAATGGAATTAGTTATGAAAGTAATACAGGTTCACAGCTTTGTACCAGCAGATTGTGAAATACTTTAAAAACCTAACACTAGAAAACACATATACACACGAGTGGAAACTTAGATATATGTTAGCAGAGTATAACTTGCTATAGCAAATTTGGAGGGTTACTTGGCAAAACAGTGAAAAGTGGAAGCTGATTTAGCACCTTCATCCTATGTACATATATAAATCCTCACAATATAAAAGACTTGCACAAAAATGTGTATAACAAACATGTTTGTCAAAGCAAAAAGAAAGAAGTAGAAAGAGGAAATAACCCAAATCTCTATAACCCAGGTAATACACACACACACACACGTTATGACATAATCATGAACTGGAATGCTATTTAGCAGTGTAAATTGATGTATTCAATCTATGTACATCCACATTGATAGGTTTAAATACTCAATTGACAGTTGTGTGTCTTTCTTTCCAGTCCTTACACCATAAAGTTGGCATAGTAGCCCTGGACAACATATGTAGTTTGGTCGTGTATGTGACAGGGCAATAAACTTCTGATTTCTTTCACTCATCATCATTGTAGTGGCTGAACACAATGCCTAACATATACACAAGGATTGGTTTTGAGATGGCGATACGAGACTGTGCCACAAACAAGGCTTTGACTTATCAGTGTTCTATTGTCAAACCATCTGGGAGAAAAAGTTTCTTTCTTCTCTCTTAAATTGTTGGGCTAAGGAACTATAAATTAGAGATAAGCTAGCCAATTGCTGTCACTGAACTAAACTTGCCTGTGAGAGCAGCTAACACAGAGCAGTGCAAATCCCAGGGGAGAGAAGGATCCCTGACAACCTCCCAGGCACAGTCTCGCCTGCACTTCTTAGTCATGCAAAGCAATAAGTTGCCTGTGTTGGTAAAGTCAGTTCAAGTGGTCACTTAGTACAGAAAGAACTCTCAGAATTCTCTCTAGGGTCTAACTCAGCTTTTGCAGCAGTATCTCGTTCCTGTGTCATCCTTTCTCTGAGACTCCTGCCAGGTTGTTTGTCTAGTACCTAATGAGCTGTCTTCTCTATCTGGGCTCCTCTATCCACTTACTCTAAGCACCAAAGTCAACCACCATCTCTGTTCAGGGAAGCCGTCACTTGGCCCATACACAGTGACTAGACAGCATCACATTATCAATAGCAATGTTGCTTACTTGTTTATTTTCCAGATCAATTTTTAAAAATCCTATTCAAAATCATCATCATAACATATGCATTTTATTTCTGTGCTCTCCTTCACTTCATCTCACCTTCTAAATCAAGAGCTCCTTGAGACTGTCCATTTCATCCTTATAGTCTGAGGACCTAGGTAAGTTCTGGGCTCTTAGAAGATGTAGGTAAGTTCTGGGCTCTTAGAAGATGTTGGTTGAGTTGAAATCTGTGACAGTTGCTCAGCACTCTTTCAAAGATAACCAATTTGCATACAAAATATTTTTTAAATTCTTAATATGAATCAAATTCTGCTTTGTGAGAGCAGGAAAAAAGTCATTTTCAAAAGTTAAGTTTATATTGCCAAGAACTGGACTCTTCCCAAAGTTTTGTGTAAAGCTCGTTGAGAATGCACCAACAATTATTCAGTTTCCAAGGGAACATTTTTGTCACAGCAGAAGTGGAATACATCTTTCTCCTGTGCTTTTATGTTCGTTCCTTTTCTCAGTGAGTGGAATACTTGAGATTTAAATCCTGACTTGAAAATTGGAATTATTTCCTGCTAACATGTAAACACAAAAGCAAGAATGGAATATGACTTACAGGGAATTTGGTCTACTCCTAGGTTTTCCTCCTGCAACTTTTAGAGAAATAAGAAATTGCCTGTCCTCCTGTTTCTTTACTTTCATGGGCAAGAAAGCTTGGGTGATCAAGGAAGAATGAAAAAACAATGCTGACATATGTGTCTATTATGGCAATTGCCTTTTTTTCAATTGCCTTGCAAAGAAGGCAATCCAGAATAGGCTTAAGTAGCCTGTCTCAGATTTGATCAGAACAACCCTAGTGCTTTTACCTTTTTATCCTTTCCTGTGCATTTATTTTGTAATAAAATAGTTTGCTTTGGGCTGCTTCTAGTAGTACTTCTGCTATGACTAAGTTTGCCTACTGTTAGCGCTCATTATCCTGTGAGACTTTCCACTGATAATAGAGGAAGAATGGGGCCTCCCTGCTGGCCCAACAGGTTAAATCTAAGTACTATGAAGCTATCTGCAGCCACTGCAGCATGGGTTCAATCCCCAGCCAGAGACCTTCCCACATGGTGCGGCAGACCTCTCCTGCCTTGCCTGCTGCTCCCCTCAGCAGTGTACTTCAGTAGATCTGCCTGTTCTGCTCCCCACTCTGTCTTTGGTGAATCCTCTCACCATCCCACACCTCTGGCCTACACCCCAGTGTTTGCATGCATAAATAAATAAATCTTTAAAAAAATTAATAGAGAAAGAAGAGAGAAAGAAAGCTAAGAGTGATAATTACCTAAGCAACAACATAAGGTTCCAGCAATTGTGGACTCTCTTCTTGGATATAACACTAAGTAAGCTACCTATTTCAATGTCAAAGCTTAGTTGGTTGTTTGACAATTTTCACTTCATTGAGAATGTGCCAACTCCATCATTTCTGTGCATTTTGCCTGTGAGGTCATTGGTTTGAATATTTGAAGTTTTAAATCTTTTCAAAACAGTATAGACAGTAGAGATGAGTTACGCTTAGTGGAAATTTCTAATAGACACTAATGTAAGTTATATTTGTATTAAATATAGAAAGTCTCAGTTAAAATGATAGTAAACCTTTGGATTTTTTGTCATAGTTTTCTGTTTACCAGTCTTCTTGGTGAAAATTAAAAGAAAAGTGAACTAGGGCCTCCCTGGTGGCACAGCGGTTGGGCGCTGCGCTGTGGAGCTGTCGGCAGCAGCGATGCGAGTTCGACGCCCAGCCAGGGAGAATCCCACATGGTGCGGCAGACCTCTCCTGCCTCGCCCACTGCTCCCCTCAGCAGTGTATTTCTGATCTGCCTGTTCTGCTCCCCTCTCTGCCTCTGGTGAACCCTGTCGCCGTCCCATGCCTCTGGCCTGTACCCCAGCTTGTATGTATAAATAAATTAAAAAAAAAAAAAAAGAAAAGTGAACTAAAGCAAAATGAATCCTCTGAATGAGGAAAGCACGATTAAAATTAAGAATTCTGGATTTTTTTAAAATCAAGCATTGTTTTGTTTTCCTTAGGTGGACCCACTGTTGAACTACTCTCCTTCCTATAATATTGAGTAAATATATGAGTAAGAAGTAACCAAAACCTCAATAAAATGAGATTTCAGTTAGGTTTTGGGTATTTTCCATGGTGATTTTCAGAGCGATTTGGTGTAGGTATTTGGTGTTTCATCATAGTTGCATCAAACTTGGTGAGCATTTTACTTTTCCACAGTCACTAAAAGATGCCAGATTCTGTAGTGTTTTATGACCCTGTACATACTCAGTGAAATCTTTTCCTCTGGACAATATTAATCTCTTTTGCATTTAATTAGTGGCTGCCTCTCTTTTACTCTCTAAGTTCTGAAAGGACAGGAACTAATTTATTTTGGGGGCTGTATCATATAATGTAGCACTGATAGGATACCCATTAAATGTTTCTTTTTTTTTTTAGGATTTTTTTTATTGTTATTAATGTCTTTTACATTTTGTATTCCCCTTGGGCAGCCCATTAAATGTTTCTTGAATGAATGAGTCAATTAACAAGTCAAAGAATGGATCATTGACTGGGACTGACAACAATGTTTTGGGAATTTGTATCAATGTTTAGAATTAAGCATGGTTGAATATAGGTAGGTGGTATAGTTTTTTATTCAGTAGATTTCACTACAATATGGAGTCTTTTTTTTTATTTTATTTTTGCATAGGAGAACTGGGGTATAGGCCATAGAAGCAGGGGATAAGAGGATTTACCAGAGACAGAGTGTGGAGCACAACAGGCAGATTGATTGAAATGCACTGCTGAGAGGAGCAGTAGAGCAGACAGGAAAGGTCTGCTGGGCCATATGTGGGTCAGCTCCCTGACTGGGGATTGAACTCAGGACCTGGCGGTGATAGCGCTGAGACTTAACCCCTAGACCACCAGGGTGGCCCCAGTAATGGCGTCTTTATAAAGTATTTCCAGGTATTTGTGTCTCTAGAGGAGTAGCCAGAAGGTCAGGGAGGTTATTCAACTTGTTTCATTTCTGACTGTACCAGTTATTTTGTCTTTTTCAGAAACCCTGTGCTCATTTTGGTAAGCTCTGGATGGAAAGGTTAAGAAAAGTAAATGGTATGGGAAAGGGGGCTTTACTCTCACACTCTACTTTCAGCTTTCACCTCAGAACATTCTAGAACCTGGGACATCAGAAAGAGTAATTTCACTAGGGGGCAATAGTTTTCAAATGCAGGATTTCATACACAGTTTTATTGTTTGTTATTGCAGTAAAAGAAGAACCCTCCTTCAGGGCAAGCAGTTTTTTGCACATTGTTTAAAAACACAATTAACCTTGATACAAGTTTGTTTCTCATTTAACAATAGTGTCTTTTTCCATTTGCCATTCTTAGCAATAGAAAAGAAATTTTTCTCCAGAATACATTCTCATTTATTCCAAGGCTTAAATAGACAAGTAGGAGAAAAGGGAAGAAATGCGGAATGAAATATTAAACTGTAGCCCAGGGATCAATTTTTACAGTGGTTGCATACAATTGTAGTGATAGATATTTATGATGGCAAACCTGACATATTTTGACCCTATGGCATCACAGCAAATAGTACCATAATTCTATTTATTTTCCCCAAAACTAATTATTAGAATCAAACCCAGAGGATGCTGACTCAGGAAAGGAGAATAAAAAAGGACCCACTAATTTCTCTATCACTACAGATTAACAATATAGAATAATGAATAGAAAAGGGCCATTTGTGCACCTCAGCGAAAGGGCCCTCTCAAGAAGACAAGTTCCCAAAGCAAAACTGAAAGCACTTAATAAGACAAGAGCTGCTTATTCAAAACATTGTTGCTTTATTCATCTTATTCTGTAAATGTGGGTGCTTTCGATGGATGATAATGGCCCCTGCTAAATAAATGTAAGATGGAACAAACAGCAAATATTCCATTTTGTTCAGAGCAGATCCCCTACAAAGAAAATGATGGCTGTTGAAAGTGCCTCCTGCCACTTTCGGAGGTGGGGATGATTACTAATGCATCAATTAGGTGCCTTGTCTTCTGCTCCCTTTGTGCTCAATAATATCGAACAATTAACGCTCATCACACTGTATCTGAAGTATCTTTGGGTAATAAGTGGCACTTATAGAAGCCAACATTATTTCTGAAAATACATTCTTCTATTCCTACTAAAGCTTCTCTGGAGCAGATATTTCTGGGGAAATAGTTAATCCATGTATAACTAAACAGAAGCAACTGTCTATTTCAGAGAATTATTTTCTAGATGCTTTGGTTGGCATTTAAAGCTACTGGCAGTGTCTTCAATCTGTGAAAATTTATTTGTTGGAAATGATAGAAGTTACTTATACACCTGTAAGAAAGCACTTTCAAATTACATTTGACTTCAGGATTGAATGAAATCTGAAATATAAAATATAGAAATTTAAAAATCTCAGAAAAGTCCTGAAGGTAGGACTTTTGGATGTAAGCCACTCTTTTCTTGAGGGATTTTAGAGTGTTGCCATGTTAGACACCAATATCTTTAAATATTAATTTCCTTCTTGTGAGTATCATGCAACCACTTTCTAAAATCAACAGTCACAGAGGCTACTACGTACATGCGATAGAATAAAAGAAACTGAGTTAATTCAGTGAGGAGGATCCCTCTTTACAAAATGCTTTCAGCCCTGCATGATAGAGAAAAAAATAATAAGTTGATTGTCAATTAAAACACCATAATGATTATTTAGAGAGAGGAGAGTTTATTTCAGTTTGGGAAACAGAGGGCTGGATAAAGAGGAAATAATAATTATACTCTTAGGAGAGCTGTTTCAAGATTGGTCTTCCTAGATTGTTTCCTTCTATAGATGTAACACGGTGGTCCCCAGGGAAAGAGGAGGTTCCAGGTTCCCTGCCCCACCTAAGGGAGGATGGAGCTGAGCAGGGAGGAGAAGAAGCTTGGTTAGGAAGGAAGCAGGGTGGAGCACCAGAAGGAGACCTGGAGGAGGCGCACGGAGCAGAGAGACGTGTGAAGAAGCGCGCTGGCTTCCTTGTCTGGGACTGGTTGAAACAGACTGGGTGAGAGACCCTTGGGGAGGTTAATAGTGGCAGCATTGATCTTGATTTTGGTTTTGCTCTTTCTGTCCCAGATGTGCTGAGGTCCTTTCTGACCCTTCTCTATGAATCCCCGCCGGGAGGTGCCTTAGAGTTGGGGCAGGCTTTTAGGCCTCAGTGGCCCTGCTTTGGGCCAACCCTGTTTGACTGGGCCTTTCTTTACCCATGAGGGGTGGGTAACTTCAGGTGTTTTATTTGGAAACTTTATTCTTCCCCTTTTTCTGTATTGCACACTAATTGTATTAAAGTTCTTTGGTGTTGATGTGGCGGATGGCAGAACCTATTTAGAGCAGGCAGGTGTGGGGATTCTGAGGTACCCCCTCCCTGCCCTGTAACAGATATGTGACTAATGGGAGGGCTTATTTATATTTCCTTCTTAATCATCATGTCATCACCTCTGAATAACCAGAGTGTTTTATGTGGTCTTACAGTTTGAAACTTGACACTGTCTTTAGTAACATGTAAGTATTGTTTTTTATGTTTTAATGAAAAAAACTTAATTTACATAACTTGAATAGGGCATTTTGTTTGTTTATATTCACCAATGTAAGCCCCTGGGTTGTCCCCCTGCAGGAACCCAGCCTGGCCATCATTACTATTGACACTACTAGCTTTGTGCCGCCTGAGACAGCAACAGGTTAATTTTACGTACTCTCAAGACCTTTTATGAACTCTTGGGTGTTCACTCATTCCTTCCTTTCTTCCCTTTCCTTCCTTCCCCGTTTTCTCTTAAAACGAAACTCTGCACAATTTTTCTGCTGTTAAATACCGGAAACTGCAACATCAAATTTCATTAAGGATGTCAAATGCTGCTTCATTTGAATTCATTTCCAATTCAGAGATACTGCCAAATGCAATCTCTAGCTCAGTGCAAAGTACTTCCAAGTGTGACTGTCTAATCCGTTTTGGGGGAGGGTATAATCAGATAGAGTGTTTGTTGTAAGTGGATAATTTCTTTGTCCACGGATAATTCACCAGAACAAATACTCACCACCTGGGTGTCTCTACTGACAGAGTTTTATTATGACAACTAATTACTCAGGAAGTTCTGTACATTTGGCTCATTATGGGGCAAACATTGGAGACCAGGCAAAAACAAGTACGTACAGAATGCATGTTTTAAGCAAACTGTTATAGGGGTAATCGTCATATCCAGATTTATGATTCTGGGTGGGCTCAATGATGCCAACACAACAAGATTTGGAAATGATCATTTACATGATGTGTATGTGGTATATTGACACAGCTCCCATAAGAACTAACTGAAAGATACAGAAATTATTCTAATAGCTATACAGTTTTACTATGAAAAAATAACCTCCGTAAGTTTCATTTTTACCATATTACTATTAAGAAATTTCCAGTGGGCTTCAGTTGTCTTCCTCATTAACCCTCATATTCCATCCCGTATTGAAAAACAACCACAATTACAGTGATCTACCTGGTTTTTGTTAATACAGGGAAAGCAGTTTCGCTTTGAGAAAAGTCACGGTTCAGTTGCCTATGGTTTTAGGATATTTTCTCTCCACATTAATTTTTCATCCAGAAAAATTTTTCCTCTCCTCTGAGTTATCTTTCACTTTTTATGAGATGTTTGATTAAATTTTCCCTTGCCCAAACACGTGCAGGTGAACAATCTCACACCCTTTCGCTTTATCCCAGAATTCATTCTGCACATAAGGACTGGCATCTGTGTTGGTGATTTTATTGGTGTTGTTTTTCATTCAAATTTAAATTCCAAAATAACCTCTTCTGCTTATATTTTCCCAAGACACATGTTACACAGAAATGTGGAGAAAGCAGATTAGGTTGCTAGATGGATTGATTTAATGATGAGTTCAGCATTCCCTCTTTGCTTTTAAGATTCCCATATGGATGGCGTTTTTCTGGACAACTGGTCAACACACCGCAGAAGCTGTTTTGAATGTGATGATTATTTAAGACTGACTTCTCTCCTTAATAATTCATTCTGTAGTTATGGTCTCTTACATGTGCACTTCCCTTCCTCCTGGGTGGCAGGGGTCAGCGGGCTCAGATTCTCACAGGGTGAGAGTGTCTTCTTTGTAAGATTCCCATTACTGACTGGAATAATAAGTGAAACTCACATGCAGGATGTGAGATGTCTCATTAGTATGAAATGGAAGCTAAAGTTTAGTTGCCTCTGGATATATGTGCTGGGGTCTAGGGTTGGTTGTAGGGAGACAGAACAATTGGATTTTTAGCCAGATGGTTACTGTTAGTGTCTGAAGATTACCTAAAATTCCTTTTCCATGTTACAGCAGAGAATAGTTGCTCCCAGTAGGCCAAGAGTTCCTTTCAGGCCCTGAAATTCAATTGACTTCCCAGTTAAAGTCCCAGTGGGAGCTGCCAAAGAGTATCCAAGGGCAGGCTTTGGACACTTGTGAGTTACAGCCTGTCAGTTTCAGGCTTCACATTTGTTGCTCTTAGTTCCCAAGTGGCAGGTACAGCTTCTATCCTGCTGCCCACACTGTCTCATGGATATAAGACATATGGTTCCAGGTTCTGTGTTAGTCAAGCAGAAGCATTTGAAATTTCAATTCTTCCTGCCCATTTTGAGTACCACAGAACTACATTGACAAAATCCACAAACCTGCCATCAGGACGTCTTCAACGGTAAGTTGAAAAAGTATACTGGCACCTGTTGATTTTTATCCAGCTTCCCTTCCCTCACCTGACAAGCGCCATACTGGGCTGCTCTAGTGCTTATCTCCATTGAAACTTTTTTTTGATTAGCTGCAAAGAAATTTTTGTCATAATTCAAAATATGTAATGATAAAGTTGTATAAAACTATACTTTTAACTTCCAAGCAGGAAATTAAGCACAGAAATGATAAAACGTTTGCCTTGGTGGCAAACTGGGAGAAAACCTACTCCATGTGTCAATCTTCACAGTGAAGAACTAAGCATGAATTATTCTATGAAAATGTTGAATATAAATTCTTATTTGATTGACTCAAATTTGTTTAACTTGAAAAAAAAGTATTTTTTTTTCTTAAGATGAATGTTTATGTGGTAGAATTAGTACGTTAGATAGCATTTGGGGATTGGGTCCAAATGGTGACTTGTTAAAAAATTTATGTCACTTGTGACCTTGTTAAGCTTGTCACAATATGCGGTTAGATGACAGATCCAGGCCAAAACATGACATGAGATATGTTTTTCAGGAGTGTTATTTTTTAAGCTTATAATTAAGCACGCAATTCTTTTATTTTTCTTCTTTGCATCTTATTTCAGTTTTGTTTCATGAGACTTGAAAAGTCAGTTGAATTTTTTTAAATGTTGAGTCAACCACAGGAAGAATTAATGTCCTGTCGCCACTCACCCAACTAAAAGTGATAAGAAATCAGTAAAGACAAAATATTTTGTAATGAATATGATTTCCCTAAAGCGATGTGACCAAATAAGTAGAACAAACACACACACACGTACACACACACACACACACACACACACACACACACACTCACACACACACACTGCAAAGTGGTCTAGATATTAACAAGACTGGGAAAATGTAAGACGTACTTAGTCTGCCAAAGAAAAATAATTTCTGGTGATCAGTAGATCCTAGATCAATGGGAACATTGTAGCTTTATTTATTGCTTTCTTAGAGGAGGAAATTTTGTTTGTATTTTTAGGAAATTCTTAAATTTGAATGTATTCTCTCAGCTACTACATTTGCCTGAACAGCTCACATTTCCATGATCATTGTTTTAAGATTTATCTCCCATCACTTTAAAGATAACTTACGGATCTTTAAAAATCATCAGAATGAGGTGAAAAAATACAGCTAACTGGTAGTTAGATTATGTCCTCCAGTTTTGAAAGTTTTTTTCACACTTAAGAAAAAGGATAAGATAAAGAAGCCTTACCCATTTTTACACACACACATAAAAAATACATTTTTATTCTGAATGGTTAGTGAGCTTTAGTTGGTTGATTGATATTGTAAAAGCTTGAGGTGGAATTTCAGGTTTCTATTAAGTGACCCTTCTCACTTACTTTGCTGTGTCCTTAAAGTTGCTGCAAATACTAATTTTCTACCCTTTCCTCTGCTGTGTGTTGACATAGATGTATTTTCCCCCCCAGAAAATTTGGCAGTAATGACAGAACTGGCTATTGGGAAGTTGTAGATAATTTCCTTGAGAAAATCTTCAATATTTTTTTAAAGACACTGACCTTGATTTCATTTTGGGGGGAGAGCTTGAGGAGGATAATGATTAGTTTGTCTTTAAATGCTTGGTAAAACTCACTACCAAGCCCTCTGGTTCTGGGTTTCTGTTTTGGAGGAGACTTTTGTGTACTCTTTCAATTTCCTTTCTTGTCCTTTTTTTTCCCCCGCAAACTTTCTATTTATTTTTGACTCAGTCTTTGGAGGTTGTATGATTCCAAAATTAATCCATTTCTTCTAGATTATCCAATGTGTTGGCATAAAGATTTTCATAGTAGCCCTTATGATCCTCTGTACTTCTGTGATGTCTGTATAACCTCCCTTTAATTTCATTCTATTCATTAGTATTTTCTCTCTTTTTAATGAACACACATGGAGGTTTCCTGTTACTCTTTTGAAAGAACCAGCTGTGGGTTTCATTGATCTTTTGTACTATCTTACTTATTTGTATTTTATTTCTACTCTAAAAAGGAAACTTTGTTTCCCTACTACTGGCTTTTGGTTTCATTTGTTCTTCTCTTTCTAGTTCCTTCATGTATGACGTTAGCTGTTTGAACTTTCTATTATTCTTGACTTAGCCTATATTGCTATATATTTCCTACTTAGTACTGCTTTGGCTATGTCCCATAGATTCAGACAGCTTTTATCTTCATTTGTGTTCATCTCCAGCTATTTATTTCTCCTTTGATTTTCTCATTAAACTGATAATTATTCAGTAGCATGTTGTTTAGTCTCTACTTACCTGACATTTTTGTCACTTTCTTTTTGTTGTTGATTTCTAGTTTGATACCATTGTGCTCAGAGAAGATAATGGATGTAATTTTAATCTTCCTAAATTTATTGGCGCTCATTTTGTGACCTAGCATGGATCTATCCTGGAGAATGTTCCGTGTGCACTGGAGAAGAATGTGTACTCAGCCTTTTGGGGTGTAGTTCCCTGTAAATGTCTCTTAAGCTCATGAGGTCTAACTCCTCATAAGACTGTTAAGTTTCTGTCTCTTTGTTCTATCCATTGATGTAAGGAAGCTGTTGAAGTCCCTTGCTCTTTTTAGGTTTGATACTATTTGCTTTAAATATTTTGATGCCCCTTTATTTGAAGTGAATGCATGTAACATTCTACTCCATGGCCGTATTGGTGAATTTGAGGGACAAATATATGGATACCAACTATGATAGATGTCTTTTTCCACCACAAGTAGCTCCAGACTAGCCTCATTTTACAGCTACAGAAAAAGAATCTTTCCAAATTCAAGCAATTTGTCAGTTCAAGTTACATTGTCCAGTCAGAATTGAATGTTAAGCAATCTGACAACAGAGAAGAGTTTCATCATCTAAGAGGAGAATAAATAGCAAATCCTTGGAGAGTGTAGCCTCATTTTGATGAAGGGATAGAGTGGACCCCCTACCAAGTTTGATTGACACATGTAATAATCACCTTCCATTTCTTGCGCTAGTTTAGGCTGTGGAGCATTGTTGAAGTGTATCCCTGCCCCAGGAGTTTTAAACATGTAGTGACGTAAAAAAGAGGGGGTGTATCTGTCCTGAGAAGATATGTTAGTGAATTAAACACATAATCAAGATCGAGGTGTCTTAGGTATGCATCCCAGATTTTCTATAACCAAAACTCCTGTGACAGGCGTGACAATGCAATCTGCAGGCCTCCAAATAGGGGCACATCCCTGGCTAAGGGCTATATTATTTGCAAGACCATTTTAAAAATATAATGTGGAGTCTTTCGTTCAAAGACAGGAAAAACATGAGTCAAGAAAAGTAGTAAAAGGTATACTTTTTTCTTTCTTTTACAGTCTCTCTTTGATGTTTCTTGTTTTTTTTTTTGTTTTTGTTTTTTTTTCAAATTGATATTTAATGCCCTAGAGTAGAATCAAGTTAACATTCTTTTTTTTTTTTTTAAGATTTATTTATTTGTACATAGAAGCTGGGATACAGGCCAGAGGCAGGGGACAGCGACAGGGTTCACCAGAGACAGAGTGGGGAGCAGAACAGGCAGATCAGAAACACACTGCTGAGGGGAGCAGCGGGTGAGGCAGGAGAGGTCTGCTGCACCATGTGGGATTCTCCCCAGCTGGGTGTCGAACCCGCATCGCGTGCTGTCAACAGCTCCACAGTGCAGCGCTCAACCACTGTACCACCAGGGAGGCCCCTCAAGTTAACATTCTTAATCACCAACTTGAAATTCACCATTCACTTCGCCTTGTGGTGTGCCAATTGTGAATGCACAGGTAAGGTCCCTTAACTAACATGCAGGATACCTGAATTACATAGTCCATATTTTGTAACTTGTACATGCAGATGTATTTGGTTTTACTAGAAAAATGAACACAGCACAGAAGTAGCTCATGTGTTTTCTTTCACTCCTGGATACTTGTACATCCTGACAGTAGCATTCTCTAGCTGAGCTTTGTCATAAATAAAGACAGACTGATAGGAAAAGGAGCTCTAGGTTGCCCTACCTTTTCCTTTCTACGCCATCCCTTTCAGCACAAGTGACTGCTTAATGCCCTGCAAGTTGTGATGTGGATACATGGTCATTCATGTCTCCTCGAAGGCCCTGTCTTCATTCTCACTTAAAGCTGGTTTGGGTTCAGTACCTCTTGAGCTCTTAAAATTCAATCATAGATGTAGCAGGCTTACCTAGGACTGATTTTTATTCTTGCTTGAATGCCTGTTTGTCATGGGTCTACCAGAATTCTTTGTGTGTGGGGGCATCATGAACCTTCCATGTGAACGGGACAGCAAATAATGGCAGATACACACATTGCATGTATTTCTTCTGTATGTGTGTGCTCCATTGTCCCTTACACAACACAAGTTCAAAGAAACAATGGTTAAAAATGTCAAGATTATCACAGAGCCCTTCACCAAGCGTACTGACCACCCTGGAGATTGCGGAGCCCTGTGTGACTTGAAGTTGGCCCTGAGCCTGGGTGGCAAACTGAAATCCAGCCCCAGGTTCTGATCATGGGTCTGTTGCCCATTGATTCTCCCAAACAGGGATTCAATGTAACAGGGCTGCAAAAACAGGCCCATTCATGACATATGCAAGACTGTTGGCCGTAGACTTTGGTTTAAGACCTTCTGCGTGGCTTTTACAGGCTCTCGTTGGACTTCTCAGAGTTCTAAGTCACTTTCTCCCTTGTTTTCCCTCTCTGTCCTTTACTTAGAGTCACCCAATTTGCTCCATTGTCTCTCTTCAAGTTCCTAACCTTTTTTAGTCACATAGATTAATATAAATGGTAACAAATCGTCCTAGAAAAGGTAATAAGAAGGGGCTGTGGCTCACCTCCTGGCTTGCAGGTTAAGAGGATGTCATCCTGGTAGGGAGACAGCATGGATAGATGCCACAGCTCAATCAATAATTGCCATTCAGTATGTCACAGTGGAAGGGACTGCTGTGACAGATGTCATGACGCACTTGAAAAAAGGAAAATTTGAGAAATTCAGACTGCAGAAATCTTCCCCTAAAGTGTTTGGTGTTCTCTTCATGAGCTGCCTCCACTTTCTTTCCCAGTTCTGAGGCTGGCTATTCGGGTTAAAATTTAGCATAACCTGACTGGGGGTTCACTGAACAGTTTAAGGGGGGAAAGAGTTTACATTAGACAAAATGTTGCAAGAACTTGTTTGCATATACCAGCAGCAACTAAGAGAGTATGGCCCGTATTAGCTTTTGAGGATGCTGAATCAGGATACAAGAATAAAAGCCTGGGTGAATAAGAATTATTAATTTGCCACCGCTTGCTTGGGATTCAGTATTTAACATCCTAGCAAGAATCTCAGGGATTGGGCTAAATTCTTGCTTAGTTAGCTGTTGGTGGCCTGGAATAAATAGTGGTTCATTCTCAGTGTAGTAGCAATGCCTGAGGTGCTCTGGAAAATAGTAGAGGAGTGAATAAAGAGGCAGGGAAAAGTGAAAATGCTGGCATGGGCATTTGTGTAATTCCAGAAGATTGATCACAGATATGTCCCACAAGAGGATCCAGAGAATACAACTCAACAAGGCCACCGCTAACAAGAGGATGTGAAGGGCATAGATAGTGTCAGCAAGGAGATTGACGGCAGGTCTCATCTCTACACCAAGGCTGGAGACATGGTCACAGAATTGAGCTCGTTGCTATTTATGGGGATGATGTGAGAATGGTCAAGGGGCATAACAACTTCTAGCAGTCAAGAGGCCACAGTCATCATAATAACTGAGACAGAAGGAGTAACCAAGGAGGCTTGAGCAGTCAGGAGTTGCGAAAGCTGGAAAGAGAATAGTATCTCAAGGATCATAGAGTTTGAAATGCTGCCCAACAAATATAATTTACAAAGAACACAAGATGTTCTACAAAAATAAGATATAATTTACCTAGGACACAAGATGATAGCGCCCCCCTCCCCCCAGCCAGTGAAAAGCCATGAGCCATTGCTCAAGTTTTTAGACCACAATAGTGTTTATCCTGTGAGCCCTTTGAGGAGCAGGGATTTTGCAACATTATGGAAAGTGTTTTCTCTGACCATCAGCCCAGCTTTTCTCAGGGATCTACATTGACTATATCATGGCACTCTGGGGACTCCCCCTCGACATTTCTAGGTTGGACACAGGTTCCGAGTTGATACCTCCTGATCCCACCATCACTTTCTGTCCCTAGTCCGCCAACCCTGGACAAGAGAACCAATAGAAAACAAGTTGTAAACCCAGTCACAGCTGCTGGATCAAATGTGGTATTATTTCTTGCTCAGATTAATAATTTTGGGTTGTCGGAAAAGTTATGACATATTTTTTTCTGTTTCTCAAAGGTCATTTATTTATATTGTAACTGGGGTACATGCTATGTCACCCTTGATTTGCCATATGCATTCTTTTCTCTTCCAACTGGAAGAGAAGCAGAAAGACCCTGAATTCACATGAAACAAACAGCAGTAGGCGCCGACAATTTTGCCTCAGGGTTATTTTTCTCCTGCCCTCTGTCACAACATCTGAAGAGATGTGGGCTGCATGAATATCCCACTGAAAATTACACGGACCCATCGGACTGATGACGACATTCTGATTGGGTAGAATGAGCAAGAGGTGAGAGTGAGAAGTGTTAGTAAGACACGTGTACTCCAAAAGATGACAGGTAGATTATGTGAAGGTTCAGGAAATGGCCCCACCAGTGAAATCGACAAGAGTCCAGGGATGAAGAGTATCCTTGGACGTTCTCACCAAAGTGCAAGACAAGCTGTGTCTTATACCCCCCACAATAAGCCTTCTACAGTGACTGGAGTACTTATTGCAATTCTGGAAGCCCAACAGCAGGTGATGGACATGGCGGTTTCCAGCTCTGTGTGGAGACTGGAGCAGGAAAAAGAACTGCAGTAATCCGAGGCTGCAGAGCAAGCTGAATCTGTGTGACCCGGTAGGAACTGTGCTGTCAGAAATGAAACTGATGGAAAGACCTGCGCCATGGGTCTCAGTGGCAAGTTCCAAAGGGAAAATCACAGCACAAGTCTTGAAATTCTGGGTTCAGACTAAGTTATTCATAGCAAATGATTATATGCCCTTTGGGAAGTGGTTCTTGGCTTTACTGGTCTCTGGTAGAGATAAGATGTTTATCGATGGACACAGAGAGACCATGGACCTATGACTTTATACATGGTCTAGATTTTGTTGGAGACACTAAGCCATAAAGTTGGATGGGTTCACCATCAATCAGTTCACTATAAAATTTAAATGACACATCTAGGTCAAGTCCAAGCTTGGTCTGAGTTTATGAGCAGGCCTGCTTGTCACCTAGCAACAGTGCTTTTCCCCTTGATTTCGCCCATAGTCATGGGGGTTCTGTATGATCAACTGCTTGTTGTAATGCTCCCAGGTAGTGCTGCGAGCAGTACACCCAATTCTACACTCTATGAAAGTGACGTGAGTCAAGGTGAAAATCTCTATGATTCTTTGTAGTAGCCAATCACCTAGCCTTCTGGTCAGTGGCCTATAAGATAAAGAAATGGAACATCAGGCCTGGGATGTAGATGAATATGCAGAAGTGAGCCCCAAATCTGAAAATGTTTGTATCACATGTTATTGGCTACAAGAAAGCGTGCACCATGGTAGACACATTGAATAACTCAACCAGTTGACATTAGCTTTTGCCTTCGCTACTGCAGAGATGTGATAACGGGCATGAGAAGAAAATGGCCTTAGTTGCATAGACAAAGGCAATGTGCATTCACACAACGTTTCCTCCCTCTTAGAAAAGATGATCTTGTTATTGTTTCCTCAGACCATCAACTCATCAGTAATAGAGAAAAATGCTAAACCTCCAATATTCCTTCAGACCAACTGGCCACTTGGTAGAATGGACCACATTGGGCCCTTTCTACCAATAAATCATTCTTTCAGATGAAGATACCTATTTAAGGTTAGGATTTTCTTTTCTTGACTGCATAACCTCAGCCAGCATCACTCTCTGATAGCATACTACCCTATTCACATAGGCGCGGAGTACCACACATTGTAGCACCCAACTAGGAGACCTGCTGAAGGAGGTTGGGAGTAGACCATGGTCATGGAATCTACTGAAGTTATCACAGATCATATTACCCAGAATCAACCAGCCTAATAAAATGCTGGACTGACCTCCTGAAGCCACAGCTGAAGTGCCAGCTGGGAAAATAGACTTGGAAATGTTCTGGTGATATCACTGAGGAGACGAAGGATTACTGAAATCAGACACATCAGTAATGCTCTGTGTCCACAAAAGGAAGGCCACATGGATCCAAGCATTCAGGATGAGAGGTTACCCCTAAATAGAATACATCCCTGTCTATTAACATGTCAACCATCTGGTTGAACTGCTTCTATTCCTAGGCAAAGGCTACAGAAAACCTGCACAGAAAAGATATGTAGGGCATACAATTAATTCCAAATTCTAAGTTGAATAAGGCCAATGCTATCACAAGTAAACACACCCCCCCTTTTTTTTTCTCCTATCATGATAAGCCTTTGGCTACAGATTACACAGGCTTTGTAAGGAAGCAGCTGTTCAGATAATAACCTTTGGCCACAACGCAACCAATTAATTACTGTGCCATCCCAGTGAAGGCTCCATGGAGCCATGTTGTCTTTTGCATATTAGCTGTTTCAAAATTATGGTAATATTCCAATATGCCAACCTCAAATACAAATTCACAAATCACTACTTTCTCCCGTCTTTCCCCCAAAGCCCAATTATCAGTAAGACATTTGATCAAACTCCAGATGAAAGAGGCTGTGGACTTGTCAAGCATATTTGTGGTTGTGTGGCTCTTCAGAAGCAGCACTCTACCCTGTGGTTCCCACCCACAGAACTATGAGCACTGATGAAGTTTTATTGTGTGTGTACACACACACACACACACACACACACACACACACACACACACACACACACACACAGTCTTCATGAAAACGCTAGGCATTGGGCATGAGGCTCACTGTCCTATATTAACATGAAGAAATGAAACTTCCAGACTCTACTTGAATGGACTATCTTCTGAAGTGAAGAATTTTTATAGAACCAATTTTTGACCATTGTGATTTTACTTCTTGATACAATGTTTGGATAAGACTACATAGTCTAGAGCTTTCTGTAGAGGCATATCAGGGAGAGCCTTTCAAACCTGAATGTCTACATAAGTCAGGTTGCTAAGCCTAGATTATTTATTCAGCAGTTCCAGGGTGGAACCTGGGATTCTGCTTTTTCAGTGAGCCCTCAGGTGCTATTGTGTGTGCCACCTTGAATACTCAGACTATAGGGCCTACCATGTATCCAACTGAAATCCACAAGTCTTTTCATTTTTTCATTGTTCCCCTATCTTCATACTGTAATCAGGGATGAGTCCTCATTGGAATTCGATTATGATAGTTCCACCCTCCTTGCCTGTGATTGGCTAATAGCAGTCCTGTGACGGCATTCTGCTCAGGAGATGTAAAGGAAAATCTACTGGAGGACTTCTGCAAAGGAATTTCTCCCATTTAATAAGGAGGCACCACAGGAGAAGATCTTTCCTCAGTTTTTGAATACTGTCATTTCTGGATCTGGTGATAGGAATATTGTGATAGCTTGTAACTCACCTACAGATGAAGCCAGAACAGGGAGAGCAGAAGCAAGAAAATGGGAGAAAACTCAAGTAATATGCCCATAGTCATCTGTCCTTGAACTTCTTACTTAACATGCTTACCCTTTTACAGTAATTGAAGCCATTAAAAATTACCTGTATGACAGGAGGAAATTTAGAAATCATTTTAGTTCACCTCTATGTCATATATGCTAAGTTTATGTCCTTGGGTCTGTTTTGATGATTGCAATAGTGATTCTATAGCATTGCTGTGATTTTTATTTATTTTTATTTTTAAAAAATTTTATTTATTTTTGCATACAAGCTGGGGTGTAGGCCAGAGGTGTGGGGGTGTATGAGAGAATTCACCAGAGACAGAGTGGGGAGCAGAACAGGCAGACCGACTGAAGTACACTGCTGAGGGGAGCAGCGGGTGAGACAGGAGAGGTCTGCTGCACCATGTGGGAAGCTCCCTGGCTGGGAATCAAACTTGTGCTACAGTTGCTCTGAATAGCTTCATAGTGCTGCAACTTAACCCATTGCACCACGAGGGAGGCCCCATATTGCTGTTATTTTTAAAAAGGGTTTTGCTATGTGTTAATCATGTGACATGGCTTACTTGAATGTTCCAGGAAGATAAGTGATCGTCCGATTTCTGCTTGTGTGCTCTTTGTGTTTGGGGAACTTACTCATGTGACAACCTGTTCCGTTCCTGTGTACTCTCCATTGTTCAAAAATGATCTCTTTGTTTGAGCAAAAGATCCATTCCTTTCTAAGAACCTTTATTCCTAGCGCTGACCTCTGATGGCACAGAAAATAAGTATTAATATAATCCTCTTGTTTCATCCCAGTCCTCTAAGGATTTCCATGGCCCATTGTTAAGTCTTTCCTCTTCTGGCTAAAAATCCTCAGGCCTTTGAAATGTTTCTCTATGTCATAGTTCTGAGATCTTCTTTTCTCCCACCTTCTTTTTTCTGGACATTCTTCATTTTAGTATAAAGACTACAGGCTTAATACTATTTTCCTTTCAAACTAGAACTGCTTCTAAAAATAAAATACATCATTGCTTATATACAATTTTATATTTAATTGATTTAAATTGCCCATATCCTGTTTTCATATCCAATACAGTTGTCAGTTCTTGAGTGGTCTGGCTGCAATCAGGTATGTGCTGTGGGCAGAGATCACTGACAATCCAAGTGTTCCCTCAGGCTTGCCCTGTGTTATTCTCGCTACCTCAGTGTCATTACTAATCCTGCCTTTTTTATATTTATATAAAAAATGTATATATGTGTTTACATATAAACACAGTGCATGTGGTTTTTTTTTTTAATATTTATTTATTTTGCATGGGACTGGGGCATAAGCCAGAGGGGCAGGGGATGAGAGGATTCACCAGGGACAGAGTGGGGAGCAGAACAGGCAGATCCACTGAAATACACTGCTGAGGGGAGCAGCGGGCGGGACAGGAGAGGTCTGCTGCGCCATGTGGGTCAGCTCCCTAACCGGGCATTGAACTCAGACCATTCAAGTGGTAGCACTAAGACTTAACCACTAGGACCAGGGAGACCCAAAAGTGTCTCTGTTTAAATGACACCTTCTATGATCATTCTAGTTATAAACTGTCCACAAACGCTATTACTTCTTGAGTGCGCCACCAAGATTTACTTTTAATCACTGACCTAAAGTTCTCATCTTCCGGAGGATGTGTCATTTATGGAGGAAATAAGGCAGATCACCAGCTCTAATACCTTCTAATAATCTTTGTACCTTGTGAAGTAGAGGTTCTAAACCCCACTACAATTTCTTCACTGTTAAGTAAATTCATTACATGTGTTGTTTTTACTATTTTGTTCAGAGCTAGGAAAGGGCAGCCTATAGATCCTAATCCCACTTGAGGCATGTGAAGATGAGCGTGGAAACCTTCATTCACTAACGAATGGTCACAGCAGACAGAACAAAAAGAAGAAAAACCCAACTGGTGACTCATAAAGGACATTAGTCTGAAGGGAAAGTTTCTATTAGTGTTAATTGCTAAATAAACCATAAACCGCAAAGAAAGCCCATCTATTTTGGCGAAGGATTCCACTTAATGTGATTGGGAAATTGTCCAGGTGGTGTTGATGTCCGTCTTAGAACTCCAAGTTCCAGAAAACTTTCCAACAGACTGGAACTGTCAACTCCATCAAAGTAAAAAGTGCCAAGTTGAGCTCCATGCGGATTGCTGTGAGGTACAGGGCATGTCACAGCTGCCTGATTGGGCTTTGAATGCACAGATCAGATCTACATTAGAACAATTCTTCTGTGCTTGCAAAGAATAGAAAGTTGTAAACTTAAGTGAGTATCTAAGCAATAAATACCCAGCATATTGGAAATGAGAGATCATTACGTTTGTCTCAGTAAAAGATAGCACTCTCTTGTCCTATTTTCACCCAGTAGTCAAAATAGTACAGTAGAATTGGGTAATCTCCTTTGAAGCATGCAACAGAATGGAAATGGAGATTTTGAGAACCAAACCCTCATTAGTAATTAGAAAACATTTTAAATATTGTTCCATGTAACTAGAGCTACCGTGCTGATTTTGATTTTATACAGTTAACCAAAATTTGGTCAGGAAAACGACACCGATTACTTTATTATAATTAAAATTTGCTTATAAAAATATGGCTGTAGTAAGTTTTTGTTTCATTTTTGATAGAGGACTGAGTTCTAAAACTTGGGTTGTGAAGCAGATATATTTTACTTTTAGGATTTGCAAAAATGTTTACATTACATAATAAAACTTGCAGAATCCCCCTCAGTGACTGAATTTGGTTTTTATGCCACAGCAATCCTCACTGCTGGAGAGTCCAGTACAATCATTTGTTTGATACTACAGAGAAGCGGGGTGGAAATCACGCTCTCCCTGAATCTGGGTGGATTCTCCAGTCTCCAGATTTTAGACAGACTCTTGATTATGTGAAGCCAGTTTCCAGCAGCCACTGAGGTTCTAAGTGGGCAGATGAAATTCACAAATAAGATGACTGTGTGATTATCTCACCCTTGGGATCCAGTGGGTACACAAACCCCAAGATCTGAAAACAGTATGGCAAACTTTGGTAGTGCCTGACCTTATTTGTTCTAAGAATCATTTAGTGAAGGACGCTTGCTATTAGTTTTTTAGGGTCTGGGAAAGGCCTGCTGCTCCAGCTTCAGTAGGAGATAGGCACGGCGCTGTTTTTGTTTTTCTTGGAGGGTAATCTCCAGGGACTGGTGACCCTACAGAGTTGGTCCCAGGTCCTCCAGGCAGGAGTGAGGTACCCCTGGCCCTGGGCAGAGCTTGGCAGTAGTTCCCAAGATAGGAAGTAAAACCAAGGCCTTAGAGACAAGATTCTGTTTAGCAAAAAGAACAGAGTTAGCTCTGTCCACTATCAGCTGTGCCATACTACTTAACCTCTCTAATCCATTGTCTTTGCATTTGACAAAATGCTGATAATGGAATCTGCTTTGTAAAATGGTTGCGTGGATTAATTTAATCATGTATGTAAAGCTCTAGGATCTGGTCTAGCTCAGTGCATAATAAATGGCAATTCTCTTCAGCCCTCAAGGGAGGATATTGGTAAGGACAACAGAGTCACAAGATGTAAGTGAATTAATCTGGAAACCCAAGTTTATAGAATCCTGAATCTCTTGCCAGGATACTGCTAGGGCTGGCAATGTAATTTACAAGGCTCTGCGCAAAAAGGAAGTGTAGGACCTCTTATTCAAAATTTATTTTGAATTTCAGGACATCTACAACAGAATTAATCCAAGAGCAATGCCCCTCCGCATGGGTTCTGGTGCAGCTGCCCAGTTCATGTGCCCTTGAGGTGGCCTTGACTATTCAATTATTTCCTAACTGTTTTTCCTGTATCCATTCTTGTTGCTCTGTAATCCATTCGTCCCACAGCAGATTGAGTAAAAATTTCAATTTGTAAAGTTGATCCTGTTACACATGCTTTAGTCGTCAGCTGAGAGCCACTGTCCCATCGAGGAGAATTCACATAGCACAGAGGATGCATTCTGAAACTAGAGATTCCTATCTTTGTTTGCATTTTTGATTCTATGAGCTTGGCCAGTCACACTCAGTTGACTGTGCTGTAAAATGGGAATGATAATAAATAGCTATGCAGATGGTGTTGTGAGGATTATATGAAATAGCACCTGAAAAGCTCTTGGACTACTCCTTGCAAGGCAGTCGGCTCTCAGGCTAGATTTAAAACAGGTCGTCCCCGAGCTATGTCATAGTACCAAACCTCTCTAAGCCATTGTTTTCTCATTCCCCAAAAATCTATTATCTAAGTTCTGTTGCAGAATCTAGACTCTGTTGTAATTTCAAGCCCATTCTTTCTACAGATCACTTGATAGCTATCATTGCTATTAGGTCAAGTAGGATGACACTTGGGAGAGGATCTAGCATCACCCATCAGCCTTGTCTACCACTTGTACCTTGTGTCCTGCAATTTTTTAAATTTATTTATTTATTTATGCATACAAGAACTAGGGTGTAGGCCAGCAGTGCAAGGGTGTGTGAGAGAATTCACAAGGGGTAGAGTGGGGAGCAGGACAGGTGGATCATGGGCCTCCCTGGTGGCGCAGCAGTTAAGCGCTACACTGTAGAGCTGTTGGCAGCAGCGACTTGAGTTCGATGCCCAGGCCAGGGAGATTCCCACACGGCACAGCAGACCTCTCCTGCCTCACCCGCTGCTCCCCTGAGCAGTGTATTTCCGTCGATCTGCCTGTTCTGCTCCCCACTCTGTCTCTGGTGACCTTCTCGCTGCCCCACACCTATGGCCTGTGCCCCAGCTTGTATGCATAAATAAATAAATCTTAAAAAAAAAAAAAACAGGTGTATCTACTGAGATACACTGCTGAGGGGAGCAGAGGGTGAGACAGGAGAGGTCTGCTGCGCCTTGTGGGTCAGCTCCCTGGCTGGGGATGGCCCTCATGCCACAGTGGCTGGCCATAGCTTCATAGTGCTGAGACTTTAAGCCCTGTACCACCTGGGAACCCCAAGTCTTCTGCAGTTTTCTCCTCTCATGCCCATCGAGCACACTAGCTTTTTGATTGGTTTTTCAGTTCCCACGTTCATCAGACCTTTCGGGCCACCATGTCTATGCCGTTCTCTCTGTATAGAATGCTTTTTCTCAAATTCTTCATCTAGTAGGTGTCAGCTCACATGTTTCTTTCTTAGACATGTCTCCCACATTTTGCTGATCCAAGTTACCTCCCTCTGATATTATTTACACTATACTCTAATTGGTAGCACTCTTCATAATCTGAACTTGCATATTTATATTTGATTATATTTTTGTTTAATGTCTGCTTCCCAGGAGGGTTGAGGGCCATATGTGATATGTTCAATACTTTATTTCCAGCACTCAGCAAAGTGCCTGACTCCCAGGAAGTAATCAATCAGTTTTTGTTGAATAAACAGATGAATAAAGAATACCAGAAACTTAGAAAGCAGGATCATTTGGATAAATTTGACCAGGAGGTGGTAGTGGGACTATGATAAACTCTTGGGAAGCTTGACAAGTCATGTTCAAGCTGTAAACAATTGCTTAAATACTTTACCATGGTGGTAATAAAATGCTTACTGTTTTGGGGGTTTTGAGTCCTTGCCTTATTCTGCTAAGGATAAGGATATTTGTCTCATTTAATTTTTACAAAAGTACTAAAAATTGAATACTATTATTGTCTACTTTTTGCAGTGCATAAACGTGGAGGAACTGGCATTTTAGGTTGCTCATTGGACTTCTGGCACAAACCCCAAAAGTTCCTGGGAACTGACATACACATATTTGGCTTCTTACTTTTCATTGCTATTTAATTCCTTGGTAGCAATTTACTGACCTTTTAAAATCAGCTTTATGGAAATATAGTTTACATAACAAAACTGACCCACTTTGTGTGCGACTGGGTGATTTCTGATGAGTATACAAAACTGTGCAACTAATGTATAAACATTTCTGTCACCCCTAAAAGTTGCTTCCTGTGTCTTTGTAGTTTATCCTCTTGTAATTCTTCTGGTCTCTCACAATCACTGATCTGCTGTCTCTCAAGGTTTTCTTTTCCTGAATGCAGGGTGAATCGGATGATAGTACGACTCTGTCTGAATTCACTCCCTAAGCAAATGCTTCTGGATTCATCACTGTTGTAGTGAGGCATAGTTCATCCCTGTTACAGTCCAGATCTATCAGTTACATAATGCGCCACATTTCCCTTCTCTATTTACCAGTTGATATTTAGGTTGACTCTCTTTTGAACTCCTGTGAATAAAACTTCATGAATTTTGGTATTCAAGTCTTGATCACACTTACATTGAATTTCATCTGATGAAAATGTATTTGAAAATGGGCCCAAAAAAGGTCAGTAATGAAGTCATTTAAGGTGAACCTTTCAGTGGGGACAGTTAGCAGTTATTTTCCACCCCTATGTGATTTTTCTCTTTTAAATGGGAACTTTTCTTTGTTATTATTAAAATATATAACTTTAAAGCCTCGAAACACAATATCAAAAACCACTAGCTTAAATACCTTGGAAATTTCATTTTCATTTTACAAGACCACTTTTACTCCTTTGTTCAACTAAATAAAGTTGATTCATAGTAGTGTTTTTTTTTTTTCAGTTAATCAATATTAACCGAAAGCTTTACTTTAAATGCTGCCAGGCAGCACTTGCGGTTTTGCATTGTGCCTGCCTATCTCTTTAAGCCCAGAGAAATAAAATAGTTTACAAGCTGAAGCTGTGTGTCTCCTGAGCAGCTGCAAAAGGGAACGGCAGAAGTGAGATGACAGTCTTATCCATAATGCATGTTCTCCACGGTGCACCAGCACGGCTCACCACGGTGTTGAATTATAAAATCAATTTAAAAATTATGTAAGTACCCAATCAGAAAAATAAAAATATAAATATCCAGTTGGAAATGTGTACATTTCCATTATGAATATAGATATACCAAATATATTTCACATTCATCTCATTTTATTTTGAGTCTCTTAATAATTAAAGATCAATGGAAGTAATTGGACTCTGACTCTAGTGTTTCATCCTATGTGATAAATGAAAGTTAAAGGTGAGAAAAAGCAAGTGTGCTCTTACTGTTTAACATTGCTAGTTTCCAAAACATCTTACTCTGCGTCATTTCTCTGTAGTTAAGCTTAAATGAAAGCACTTAGGGTTGTCTGGGAGTTATGACACCCTGCAACTGAGCAGTTCTCTGTATTTTCACATTCTGGAATGGGTCAGGAGTTTGGGGAGGGGGCTACTTTATGATTGAATCACCCCTGGTCTCTTGGCACTGTAGGATTTGTGACTGCAGGGCTGTTTACCAGGGTCCAACTGTAGGAGGAAGTTCAAAGCCTTAAATCTCAGAGATTAATATTTGTAGTAAGGCATTCCATATATCGTAATGAAATTTTCAAGCCTGTGGATGTGTCCTTTATGTTAGGAATAAATTAATACCCAAGGTACCTGCATATTCTTTGGAAACTAAGGACATTTTTAAGATGATGGGGATGGGGTGGACTTTAGTCAATGATAAAATATTTCAAAGTAGGGCCTCCCTGGTGGCGCAGCAGTTAAGCACTGCACTGTGGAGCTGTCGGCAACAGCGATGCGAGTTCAACGCCCGGTCGGGCAGAATCCCACATGGTGCGGCAGACCTCTCCTGCCTTGCCCGCTGCTCCCCTCAGCAGTGTATTTCTGATCTGCCTGTTCTGCTTCCCGCTCTGTCTCTGGTGAAGCCTCTCACCACTCCACACCTCTAGCCTGTACCCCAGCTGTATGTATAAATAAATAAATCTTTAAAAAAATATTTCAAAGTAAATATAATGTGATTAGATAGTTGTGACTTTTATGCATTAAAATGTCTATGTGATTCAAAGTTCTTGAGAGACCATGAACTTCTAAATAAACCATACATTCCTCAATATTTATTGCCATAGGCAATTTTTCCCTCAAATGAATCAGTATTATTTTCTGTATAAATTGGTATTTATTCTCTCCTTTGATTTTTGACTTGCAAAGGGTTAAGAATGAGGATTTCTCTTTTTCCTCCAATGAATTATATTTGTTTATTTTTAATTGTGGTTAATTGGTTTACACTGTAGCTTGATGTTTGGAATATAAGATCTCCCCCTTCGAATTCCTAATGGATAGAGAGTATACACCTTTCCACCTCAGTGTATGCTAAAGAAAGGTCTCCAATGTTTGCTTTTCCAGGAGACTCAGCTCTCTACTTTTGAATATCCTGCAAAAGCCAGTTATTGAAATGCCTGATATTAGCTCCAGAAAATTCTCTTCTTATGTCCAGATGCATATTACTTTTTCTAGCTTCTGAGTACAATATTTGCACCTTTTGTTTTATATGGGACTACGTGAAAATAAGTTTGTGTTCAGAGTAACCCCAAATGTAGGAAAATGTGATATTGAGTCAGTATTTAAATTGTGGTGCAGGAAAAAGTAAATTATTCTAAAAGTTCAACGTTCAGTAGGCATTCAGTTACAGAAGCTGAGTTGGCCATCTTCTACTATCTCTTTTCTCTCTGTTTCTTAAGGAAAATGAACAGGGGATGCGGGCGCACCAAACAACACTGAGCACTAGCAAGCATTTCGTCCCCAACCTCCCTTGCAGTCCCTCAGGCAGCTGGGTAGGAATGTAACACATTTACTTAGCCTTACAGCCATGTAGTGCCGCGCCTCTTGCCTGGTCGCCTAGGTGGTAAGGGATTATGGGAGGTAAAAAGGTTTTCCTCTCGGTCTAGAGCAGAATTCACTAGATCAACGGGCACGTGGTGGGCTCCCTTTGTGATAAAGACATCCGTCCCGCCTACCTTACTGTCTCAGGAGACAGTGACAAGGGGTCACAGAGCGGAGGAAGGACCCAGGTACCTTACAGCAGACGGTTCTCAGGGCCAAGTTCCCCTGTCCTGCCTTAACTCCTCGCACCTCCATGAAAGGACACGCGTAAAAAGAGCGAGGGTAATCCTGTGATACGGTAGGTAGAGTTCCCCTGCGCTTCCTAAATCCCCCCCGCTCACTGGTTTTGACTCACCCACGGCAGCGCTGTTCCTTCACAGCGCAGGAGTGACCGGGCAAGCAGGTATCGAACTGGCCTCTGGAAGGGCTGCATCTTTAAGTGGAGGCTCTGGGCCCTGAGCATCACTCCATCAACTGTCCTCTCCAGTGATTCTAGGACAGGCTTTTGTGCTTATGTCACAGGCTTTTGGTTTTGAGTAAACCACAGCCCCACACATATTTTCTGTATGCTACTGGCTCTGTAATCAGCTGCAGCTTTCTCGCAGGGCATTTGATAAGGAGAAGATGACTGTACCTGAGACCCTGGAAATCCTATCACACTTTTGAAGTTTACACTTGGGGCGGCCACAATTCTATTTTTCCCACTTACAGCGGCAGCCCGGAGGGCATCTAAACAGATTTATGTGACTTAGCAGCTAGTGTTTTAACACAGTTCCATAACCTTTCTTCACTGTAGCGGATATTTGTACTTATCAGTAACCTGTAGAGGAACCCGGGGTCCTTTGGGGAAGGAAATTTTTAGGTTTGTACTGACTTATATGGTTACCTGTTAGTTTATGAAATATTCAACAATTGTTTTCAGCTAATGTATGGCACCATAGATGTAAGCTGATACAGGGAATCAATTTTGGTTTAAATTTGCTTTCAAGTTGCATTTAATAAAATGTGTGGGTGTTCAGGGACGACAGGAAAGAGGGATGCTGGAATCAAATGAATAGGTTCAGAGAAAGTAATTTAAAACTGTGTTCTTTATAGCAGAACTTCTGCTCAGCAGTGTGATATAATCAGATAATTATACACATTGAACCTTTTCTTTCTCTAAACATCACTAGTCGAAACCCTGAAGCTGATGACAAAGTGAGGTTTTATCTGCTCCACTGTGTCAACCGGCTGTAACTGCATTGTTGGGATTCTACCTTTTAAATCTCCAGAAAGAAAATTTCATGTTTTTTTTTTTTCTTAATTCATACTAAATGCACCCAATTATACTGGGGCACGTTTCTTCAACCACCTAACTTTCAAGTGCTTTCCAATTAATAAAGAATCAGAAAATGTTTTCTGGAATTAATGAGGTTTTTCAAGACACATGTCATTAAATCCATAGCTCTTCATTTCTGTTGCTATTTATAGCACCTCTTGGAGATGTAAGCATCAGTTATTTTGTCAACTACGTGAAGTCACTTGTAGAAATGATTCTGTGCCTTTCAAATGATCAGATCTTATAAATCTGGAATAAGCACAGTGTTTACCAAATTGAATAAATATCCCTCTGCCAGAATTAAATTAAGGTGATTTTTAAAAGTGCTTTATAATGGTGGAACACAAGTATGGGATTTTAAAAAGAAATAGATATTGCACGGAAAGAACAACCAAGAGGAATTATTTTAGGACTTAGATACTGCTCTACTGTCACCAAAATATTTCAACATCTTAAGTTATCTGCTTAATCCAATCAAATGAATTCTTATTAATGAAATACTTATTGGATATCTGTAACTTGTTGTCCATATTTGGGGAGATTTCCTTTTTTTGTGCCACCAGGAAGGCCCCCTTGAATTAATTTTAAAGGAAGAATGCGTAGGAAATAACATTGCTGAGTCTTTTCATGTCTCACCCTGATTTTCCTACTTTGCCTTCTTCCCACTTGCTGTTATAACAATGTATGGTGACTGAGTATGGAATTTTAGGTGAGTAGTCAGCTTTTTCCCCAGAGATTTTATGGGTTTCAGCATTAACATTTAGAAACCTGAAACCCGAATGACAAGTAAGCTATCAATATACTAACCTTGATTTTGGTTCTTGGTGGATAATCCTGTTTTTTCTTTGAAATATTTTCAGCTATTTTTTTTTAACTTTTGGATTCTCAAATGCCAGATTTTAGGTGGTGGTCTTTTTTCCCATTCATTCAGCTTGGTCTTTTCAATCTGAAGATTAGGACTTTTGGCTTGCAGCGTATTTCATGTATTAATTGTACGATTATTTTCTTTTTTTCTTCACATTTTACCTTTTTTGACTTTTTTCCCCATAATACGTAATTGATATTTATAAACGTTTTAAATTGTTCCTCAACATTTCTTACACTTTATTATTTTCTCTGGTGCTGTCTTCTCCTACTCTTCTTCTTCCCCTCCCTCCCTCTCACTCTCTGCCATTGTTTGAATTTCACTTTGAATTATACTATCTAATGCATTTTAATGATTTAATAAACACAATGTATATACACTATATATATGTATATATAATGTATCTGAGGACTTTCTCTCTCTCTCTCTCTCTCTCTCTCTCTCTATATATATATATATATATATATATATATATATGTCTTGCATTTTCTTCCCTTTTAATATTCATTAGAAATAATTTCATCATAGCCAATACAGAAAGATTTGCTGCTTTGGATAGTTCTGATATAAGGTGTTGGCCAAGCCAGTCTTGATGGTCACTTACAGAGATCTTAGTGCTTGGTCTCCATAAAATTTTCACCTGTAAAATTTTTCAGTAACTCTGTACATATAGCTAGCATGTATGGAAAATAAATTCCAATAATTAAAATACTCTATAAAAGGATATTCTCATTGTAGTATTTTTGTATGTGTTTAATATTTTGAAAGTTGCTCTCCAGGGAGCTGGCTCTAGATTATAATCCAATGAACACTTGGCCAGGACTAGAGATTAACTTGTGTTTTGATACATGCTGTTCAGATTGGTAGGAGAAATGGTCCTTTTTTCCTGGTTTGCCAGTTTTTAATTTTTGAGTAAATGTAAACTTTTTCTCAACTACTTCAGTGCCACTCGTGATTTTATCTTACTAATGCATGAAATGCCTTTGATGTTCTCAATCCAGTTTTTCTAAGAATTTGTCATCTTTCTCCATAGCTGTTTGAGCTGTTTATGTAAAGTAGAAATTATTTTGAATATCACGTTAGTTACTATTCTGCTTCCGGTTTGTAATAGGATAGCATTGTGTTATTACATTATATGTTTCGGGCGTGGATTTTTGTTCATCAGCATGTGCCTATTACATTAACCTTACCAGTAAAATTCCAACCCTATCTTTTACCATGCGATTGTTCCCTTTCACCTGATTGATCCTACTTTCCCTTATGGTAACTACTAATATGGCTTTACAATATCAAAGTTTATCTTTTGTTTTATTTAGTTTGTGTAGTTTCTCTCTATTCCACATGAGTGAAATCATGGTATTTGTGTTTGTCAGTCTTACTTATTACACTAAGCATCATCTTCTATAGTTCCATCCATGGTGTTACAAATAGTAAGATTTCATCTTTTTACTGGCTAAGTGATATTCCACTATAGATGGTGATATGTGTATATACCCACTCATCTATCAGTCAGCAGTTTGCTTTTACACTTCGTTCATTGCCTTTTTGTTCCTTGTGAAACTTTTATTTTTATATTAAGTCAGGTACCTTGATCTTGTCTGCTTTGGCTTTCCTATTGGGATTTGCTTAGGCTTTCCAGTGTCTCAGTTTATATATACCTGGACATTAAACGTGTGTGTGTGTGTGTGTGTGTGTGTGTGTGTATGTGTGTGTATATATGTGTGTGATTATATAATTTGGTAATAATTATACTTCTATAATTGATTTTTAAAAGCTAAATAACATGTGGCCAGGTTTTTTTTTTTTTAACTTTAAAAGGTAAAAAATATTCAATTTTTCCTCACTGCATTATTTATCAGAAACATAGTTTGGCATTAAAGTGTTTTTTGTTTAAGGTAATCCTATACTAATTTTGGTAGCCACACTAAAACACCAGTGAAGTGCCTACAGGTGATTCATTTTAGATGAAGCTGTCAAATTTTCTTCTCTCAAGGTTATGTACCTGAGAAACATCTAAGACCTTGAAAATCCAAGTGCAATGAGAAAGCATGGCTTATCCACATGTAGGGTCCAGATAGACCATTATCAGGGTGTTTATTCCCAGAGAGAGAAATGGGGGGATCTGGTGAGCGTTGCATTTGAGTGTGAGGTGCATGTCAGGCTCAGAACACACAGCCTCCTTTCCAGAGCCCGGCAGGACCTTCCTTGGGTAGGTGCTGTTCCCTTTTCCGCTTTGTACCCTTGTAAGCCAACACTCGAGCCCTTATGCAGTGGCTCAACATCCACATCTAGGAAGCACCGTGAAAAGGGCAGATGCTAAGTGTTTCCGACTCCGTAGTCCTGGACATTTACCACTTAATTGTCTCTAATGTTTGCTTGAAATGGGAGATTTAAGAGGGAGGTAGCCAGTTAGCTGAGACTAATTCTTTAAATCATAATTTACTTTATATTTTCATTTTTAGTATTTCAATGTCTTTAAGATTAAGGAAATTACTACCAGTTTGTGGTCAAGTGCCATGTATTATCCATTGGGTTTTACAGTTAATTAAAAATTAAAGCTCTGGATTCATGTAAACCTGGATTCAATATCTGTCTTTGAACTTAATAGCTAGATGACATCAGGGAAATTAATTAGGCTCTAAGCCCCATATACTACCTTCTAAGAAATGGGATTAGTAATAGCAAACTCTTCAAGAGGCAGTATGGATGTCAACTGAAGATAAGCTTTTCAAAAGCAAGGCATTTTGTTTGTTCATTACCATATCCCCATTACCTACGTATTACATAGTAACTGCTCACTAATACCTGTTGGGTAAATGTAAAAAGTGCTGTTGCTCTGCTTGTTACTGCATTTGTCACTACCCAACAGTGCAAATAACAGTACCCCATTTATCTACTCCTTGAGTGAATAGGATGACTTTGAGATTCCTAGTTCAATAAAAAAGTGCCTATTCTTTCTCTTGTTTCCTAAAACAAACTAACAAACATACACAGGTGAGAGTCTATGAGAGCCAGTTTCTTTTCAGCCGCCCCTCTTTGCTGCTTTTATGTTTATGAGAGATGTCTCTCCAGACTGATTAAGAGAAGAGAGGATGATGAATCAGTCACAAAATTTATTTGAATTTTTAATGTTGAATGATTCTATTTCCCTTCTTTAGGTAGTATTTTTGAAATGCCATAACTGACTGAAGTGAGTTTTAAGGTCACATAACTGAGTATATTTCAAAGTGGAGACTGTGGAAGGGAACCAGTTTTCAAGAACTGAAAGTAATGTTGGAATGTCCATTCCCATTTTTTTAAAGGATTTGTTTTTATTTGTTTATGCATACAAGAACTGGAGCGCAGGCCAGAGGTATGGGTGAGAGGATTCACTGGAGACAGAGTGGGAAACAAAACAGGCAGATCTACTGAAATACACTGCTGAGGAGAGCAGCGGGGGAGACAGGAGAGCTCTGCTGCGTCATATGTGGGTTAGCTCCCTTGCCAGGGATCGAACTCAGCCTGCAGTGACTGGTAATAGCTTGATCGCGTTGGGTCACCAGGAAATCCCCCCCCCCCATTTTAAAAGCTGGATTGGGACTCTATATTAATTCCCAATTAACTAGTGAAGTAACTGGCGTGATTGCACCCTACTGAAAATCCCCTGACAAGGGAGGAAGTTGGGGAACAGAGAGTCAGTGCTTTTATCCCAGGCCCCATTCAAAGGGCCTTTTGGGTGAATTTAGCTGCTCTAATGTAGGTTCTCCTGGGCTGATGACGTTCTGTCTTGTTAATTAGTATTTCTCCAGAAGTTAGACGTTAAGTGCTCAGTAAAATCTGTTAACTGAAAGACAGAAGCCAGCGACAACATTTATATAACTGTTCCTTTGTTTATTGTTTACGGAGTTAATGTTTGCAGCAATGAATATGATTCAGGGGTACAGGTTCGCGCTTCACACCTCTTCAGGTGGCTTTTACCACACCACCCCCATCACTGCAGCACGCACACTCCTCCACCGTAGTCCCCCGCCCCCCACCCCGGGTTTCTTTTAGTTTAGCTTTGTTTCTATTCCATTGTTTTGTTTCACTGCATTTCACATATAGCTGTTGCTTTTATACCAGTTTTTAGAAGCTATACACTTGTCTTGGTTCTCAAGAAGGAAATATAAGGAGAGCTTATGTATTCTGGTAAATGTTATCAGAAATAAAGTGTCTGTTATCTTACAAATCAGGAGACATCAGTGGAACTTAGGTTCTTAATATCATTCATTTTTACTTGAAGTCAAAAAAATGATCATTCTATAGGCATAGGCACATACTAAATCATTAACAGATATTACAAATGAAAATTGTTCAATACCTCTAAAGACAGATGACCTGTCATCTTCTATGAGCTACAGCCGGGCTGAAGCTCAGGGACTGGTCTTTTAGGTCAATGTTTTTTTCTAAAATGTCAATCAAATTAGTTTCAAATAATTACAGAATATAGCAAAGTTATGGGTTTTTTTTTTTTTGTTCTGCAGTGATTTGGATTTTTGAATATGGACATTTCATTTGTGTCGTTTACCAATATGGGAATAAAACCTGGCATATCTAATAGCCTTGGAGAATATCTCTGATCCAGGCATGCATCTGGGGCTCGTATGTGTCACTCCCTCATGTGGGTGAAAGATGAGGTGCATTTGGGATTTAAATCATTGTTTTGTAACCTGACAAGACGCTTTGACAGACAATGTTAAGACTGAAGCTACTATGAAAACTGTTCTCTCATTTACTTTCCATTGCTCAATTATTTTGGGCCTTACCCAAAACTGGGATTCATCACCTCTAGAGAGATGTCAGAAGTTGTCAAGATGTAGATTTGTCTTTTTTATCTTTTCTTTGCAAATGAGATTCAATTGTCAAAATGACAGAAGATTCAGACTGGAAAGAAGCCCCCCAGTAAAATGTCAGAACTTGCGACTGGCACATTAATAAATGCTCATTCGTGTTGGCCTTGACCCCAAGCCAATAATTAGAGTTCTGGACAGAAATTGCATAACAACCAATCAAGCATATGCAAGCCAGAAATTATATAGGGATATAATTTAAAAGGTACGACAGGTTCGTTACATCAGCTATTGATTTTTCCTCTTTTGAACTTCAAAGAACTTCTCTACTGTGTAACTTTGTGACATGGAAGCCAATAAACACAAAATGGAGCTGTTGTTTGTGGTGACCTCATTATGCTCAGTGTTCAGATAATGATCTGGGTCGTGCAGAAAAGACTTTGATCTGGGGAATTGTGCTAGAAATCTTTCTAAACCAGGTTTTCCTGTGGCATAAAAATAACTCCATAAGTGCAGTAAAACAAGCTTCATTTGGTTAAGGGGACCTTAATTCGACTTCATTGACTCTGTATGCAAGGGTTTTTGTTCCTTGTATCTTACGTGTACTAGACACAGTGGTTGGCTCCTCAGTGTTCGTGCCAGCTCAGATGGCATGAGCCGTAGGGATGGCACAGCCATTTCCAGCCATGGGTGTAGTTGAGGCATGTGACCGAATTCTTGCTAGTGAGAAATGAGAGTTTTTAGATAAACCAATCCACCTTCCTAGGGAAAAGGTCCAGCCCCTTTTCCACAGCTCACATGGATAGTGTGAAAATGACACTGGTGCCAACTGCAGCTTCCTCGTGCATAGAGTAGCTGACATCGTCTAAGCTAGAAAAAACCTGGATCCTTATCAGGTTCAAGTGGGTCCACTAATCTTAGAACCCACTGTTGAACGAAGGGGACAGGAGTTCTCTTCTTACGTGACATGAGAGTTTTTTTTTTTTTTTTACCCCTCAGTACAGCTGCAACTGATCTTTCTGTTACTTAAAACCTACATCATCCTAATTGAGATAGATCAGCTGAATGAACCCATATTAGCAACTTTATATTATGATTTCTATATGGGTATTCTAGTTCTCGATTTTAAGAGGACAAAAACATTAAAAGGAGTACATGAGAATTGGTCTACATAAGAGTAAGGTGCATTCATATATAACAGACTTAGCACTATTTTCAACCAGTTCATCATCTTAGCAGCCCATGTGGCTAAGGGAGTTATTCTGGCTCTGGCCCCATACCCTGGCATAGGTGCTTCTGACTTGAAGGCAGTGATTTAAAAAAAAAGATGATTCTGATGATATGGCAACCAAGAGTTGATCTACTGGTTTCTCTCTGACTGCTGAGTGGCACCTGTCATCCTGCACTTGCATCTTTCTCTTCGAGTCCCTCTGTGTCTACGTTTTTGTCCTCTTCAGCTGATACATTATCTATAGGAGACCAAAAGGATCACTGTGAGTATTGGGGCATTTGAAGGTGAATTTTAATCCTCTTTTGGCAAGAAAACATCCTGCTTGGAAAAAAAAGAAAGTTAAAAGTGAATGTGCCAACATAATGAACATGAAGGTCACATCGCTGCCTCCCCCGACTGGGTCTCCCCAGGGGCAGAGCTGTGCACAAGACTGGCTTCCAGCAAGTGAGAATGAGAAGCAAAACACAGCAAAATAGATTTGCGATCAGGTTGTTACCACCATGAGGGAGGACGGCTTGGTCTGTGGGACCTCTGGCCCATAGAATGAGCTCAGAATTATCTGCCGAAGGAGCAGGAGGCACATTGATCCATTAGCTTTCATGCTTCATGGGTTGAGTCCCCTTGGTGTGCGCCCCTCACTCCGCCAGGTTGCACACATGTGGGAACCCTGGAAGTCCCCACAGTCATCTCCAGAATTGCATCCCCTCAGGTGCAGAGAAGGCAGAGAGCCAGGACGCTGCGGAGGTGAGGGGCAGGCTGCTCCTAGCTCAGAGTGTGTGGCTCTTGCAGGCGAGATGAGAATAAAAAGTGGTTTGAGAAGTCAGGAGGTGTGGGTGGCAAGAGACAGCCAACACGCTTCATTTCCAACCCTTCCAACGGTTCTTCTCCTCCCCTTCTCCCACATAAGAAATAAGTAGCTCAGAGACATTCCTGCTTCCTCATCTCATGCTAGTATTTCATGCACAATGTTGGTTCTGGAAAGGAAATAGCTAAAAAGAAGACTAGGAGAATAATTGGAGCAAGAATCAAATAGGAGTCTAAGGCAGGCGTACGAATACGCCAACATAAAACACCAGGAAAAATAAAGTTACAGTGGCTCTGGAAGGTAGTACGCAGAAGAGGCAGGAAGGATCTGAAAGTTAGGAGGCAGGGGATTCTTCATTATGGAAGGATAATCACCTATCTGGTTCTGTGGAGATGCGAGAGTGTACCATCGTGTGAGGCTGACATTGATGTTTGGCTCAGGAGATTAGTGGACTTGTTAGACAAGAAAGAATAGTGAAACTGAACACAGATCAAACTCATCACTTTTCATGTGTGGCTTCCACACAGAAGAAAAGAAAAAAGGCACACAGATCCATTTCATTTGATAGTGCCTGATGGGAACAAACAGGGTTAATTTGATGCCGATATTTACCGGAATTCTAAACGTGTGTGTGTGTGTGTGTGTGTGTGTGTGTGTGTGAGAGAGAGAGAGAGAGAGAGAGAGAGAGAGAGAGAGAGAGAGAGAGAGAGAGAGAAAGTGTGTGTATATAAAACATAGGTTAGTGTGTGTCTGTATATATTTATCTTTATATATCAGTGGCATATAAATTTACATCAAGTTAAATGCAATTCACATTCTACTGGAGATTCCAAAGTGAAATTGATATGAAGCAATTATTTGGCAAAGTATATTCCAGGGGATATTAATCTTATAATAGATTTTTAATTTTTAAAAAGTTTTTGTTTTAATTTTTAATTTTAATTTTACAGTTTTGCTCTTACATATGTGCACATATTCTGCTCACCAGCCACAAAACCACCCATGCTAATACCCCATCTACAGCCACCCCCAACCCTCTTTACCACACCCCCTTTTTCTCTCTGGTAACGAATATATTTTTTCACTGAATTCAAGATTTCTTCCGACTGTATTTTTCCTGTGTATTGCTTATTTATTTCCCACATATCAATGAAATCATTGAATATATATCTTTCAATTTTTGTCTTATTTCACTTAACATAATCACTTGAGGTTCATATATTTTGTCTCAAATACCACTACTTTACCTTTTTCACAGCTGTAAGCTACTCCACTGAGTATCTATTCCACACTGTCTTTTATTCCTTCATCTACTGAGGGTACTTAGGTTGCTTTCATGACTTGGCAATTACAGACAGTGCTGGTGTGGATAAATCTTTTTGTATTGTCGTTTTCATATTTTTTGATAAATAACTGATGGAAATATAGCCAGATCATATAAAATTTCCATTTTTATTTTCTTAAGTTACCTCCATACATCTTCCACAGGGGCTGTACCAACATACCTTCCCACCAACAACAGATGATAATTCCTTTTTCACTGCAACTTTCATTGATTCTGTCCTTTTTCATATGGACCATTCTTACAAACTGAATTTTCTCTGGAAAGTTGTACACTATAGCACATATGTTATTTTTCAAAGACAAAATAGGTGTTAATATTTCAAGGACTCTGAAATCTGAAAGGGCTGGATTCAACTACACTTTTTAAAATGATGACTCTGTATCAATTGTAATAGAATTTTTGGAATGCTGCAGGTAGGAGAATGTTTCAAATTTCAGCAAGCTTTTCGACACATCCTTTCATGGTCTTCTTGTAAACAGGATGATGATATATGGGTTGGGCTGGCGTGAAATTAGGTCAGCCGGTGGATTTGTTTTTCTCAGAGTATTGACTTGTGGGTTGCTGCCAGCCCAAAGAAGAGTTTCCTGGTGGATTGCCACGGAGCTCTCTCCTTGGCACTGGCATACTTCACTTGTTTATAAATAACCCTGATAATGATCTGAAAGGCATACTGCTCAAATGTTTTAAATAAGGATATTGGGAGGTAAGTTACTACTCTACCGCATTCTGAGGCTAGAGTGTTTTTTAAATGTAATATGCCTAGATTCAGTCTCTAGCCTTGTTATCTATTGTCTGTCTGGTCGTTCTCAAATTTCCTAGTCTTACAGGATCTCTGTTTTTAAACAATTAAATAGGGAGGCAATTATATTAAAAATAGTAAATGTGGGGTATAAAATCCTTTGCACATACAGTGAATATGGGAAAGACGATGCTAGTAGCAAGCGTTGAATTAACTGCACAGATGACAATAAAAAAATCAGGGGTAAAGTTCATGCATATAAAATTAATTTTACAAATCAGTTATGTAGGAGCATGTATGAGAAATATCTGATTTTACCTGAGTTATATTTATTCTTGTACTGCTAAGGTGTTAAATTGATTGCTAGCTCAATGGGAGACAAAAAGAAATATAATTTCTCAAAGTTAATACAATGCTGGCAGTAATTGTGAAAATGTAATCTCCAGGCAAGACAAACATTGACTCTGGCACCCCTACTCCTGTTCACACTGAATCTGGATAATTCTGAGTCAAGAGCAACAGTGACAATGTCTAGCCTTTCCATAAAAAGGTGACGCTTTTATGGGAAACCAAATTGTTTTTGAGTAGCGACAAGGGCGGCCAAGGAGGTGTTGAGTGTGGTTGTTCCAGGCATACTTGAAGGGCACCTTCTGCTTATGTTCTGCACGTGCCACAGGGGAGTTAAGAAGGCAGGAAGACCTGGGGACCAAATCTAGCTGAGTATCGAAGCAGATATTCTTGTTCTTAGAAATAATAAAAAAAGAAAACAGTCTTTATTAAACAGGAATGAGTTTTACCATTAAAGTAAGTCCTGGGGCATCATCTAAAGTCCTGTGTTTAGAAGGCGAAAGGCAGAGATACCATAAAGGTATTTTCCAATACTAAATTCTCAGACCTAAGAAAGGAGAAAGATAAAGAAAGACATATGTCTACAACTGTGCTCTGTGGAGTCCTTACCCAAGGGGTCAGTTCTAGAAACTTTTTTTTAAAAGATTTGTTTATGCATACAAACTGGGGTGTAGGCCAGAGGTGTGGGGTGGTGAGAGGATTCACCAGAGACAGAGGGGGGAGCAGAACAGGCAGATCGACGGAAATACACTGATGAGGGGAGCAGCGGGCAAGGCAGGAGAGTCTGCCGCGCCATGTGGGAATCTCCCTGGGCAGGTATTAAACTCATGCTGCAGTGGCTCTGGATAGCTTCAGAGTGCTGTGCTTAACCCATTGCACCACCAGGGAGGCCCAGTTCTAGAAACTTCTACACAGTTTCTTTCCTGGCCACATGGGTAGCAGTGACCTGTCTGCTGTCAATGGAAAGGGAACTCTGTCCATGACTAGCTTGCTGAATAGGGAACAATTGTTTATTCTTTTTAATAGCCTGGCTGGGCAGTGATAATATTTACAGTGAAAATAGTATATGTATAACTATACATAGATACAAATATGTATCTAGATACAAACATAGACATATTTCAAATACATTAAGGGCAAAATAAAAATCAACAGTGAGCCGTAATTCTGTTTCTATTTGTTTTAGGCTAGGACTCAGTAACCAAGACATTTTTAAAAAGTCCTTCAGAGTAAACAAATGAAAACAGAATTATAAGGGACACTGATTTTTATTAAAGCCTGAGGTAGCAAATAGCATTATGTCCATTTCAGAAAAGAGATCAAGCAGAGGCCCAGAGACTTAAATAATTTGTACGTGGTCACACAGGGGCTAAGTGACAGAGACAAGGTGTGTCCCCATAAAAGCTGACCCCAGACTGTGCATGCTGAACTTTCTTATTTCAGTGAAACGAAGTCTCCTTTAGAAAATTTGTGGACAGGAGTTTTATAGAAAACAATCAACCTCAAAGCTCATTCTGTATACTGTATGGAAATATTCATATACAAAATAAATGAAGACTTTCAACAAAGTAAGGAAATATAGACAAGTCCTCTTTAGAAAAAAAAAGAATGAAAATAATTAGGTTATTCAAGAATAAATACAAATATATTCAGGCATATCAATGTCCTTGTTAATCAGGAAAACATGAATTTTGAAAATGAAGTTTTACTTTGCTCATCAGAGTAGCACAATTTCAAAGATTAATACACTCCCATTGCCAAGTTTGTGGAAACAAACATTCTTAAACAGATACAACCTTTTCAGAAGAGTTTTGGCATTATTAATCAAAATTTTAAGTCTAAAATTCACATTCTTGAACACTTGGAAGACAGCATCTTCTAGAAATATCCTCATACGAAAAGATAACAATGTCTTTGCAGAGGCTTTGTTTTTATTCAAATCACAATATAAGATCATTTAAGTTTTGGATGTGCATCATTGAGAATCAACATGAACATTAAGTTCACCTCTGAACATTCAGTTCTGTCCTTCACTTTATCATGGTTCCCAAGACCTCAGGTGTCTAACATGGCATATTTTCAGGTTGGACTGATAATAATAGTGGCTGTATATATATGTGTGTGTGTGTGTATATATATATAATAGTGACTATATGTGTGTGTGTGTGTATACACACACAGCCACTATTATATATACACACACATATACACATATATATACACATATAGTCACTATATAGTCTATATAGTCATATATAGTCACATATAGTCATATATAGTCACTATTATTATAATGGGATGTAATGCAATATAATATAATATAGCTTATAGCTCATATATAACAGTGTGTGTGTATGTTTGTGTGTATGTGTGTGTGTGTGTGTATAGTCACTATTATTATAATGGGATGTAATGCAATATAATACAGCTTATAGCTCATATATAATAGTGTGTGTGTGTGTGTGTGTGTGTGTGTGTGTGTGTGTGTGTGTAGAGAGAATATTTATGGCATCACACAACTATGACACTGTTTATATGGTGTTATTTCATGTAATTGTGAAATACACAGGCATCGATGTGCCCATTTGTATATGTGGACACATATGAGTCATAGGAGGGCTGACTAGTTGGTGTGAGCTCACACAGCAAGAACATGAGAAGTGGGGATCTGGCCCCAGAGGCTGTGTTTACACTAATATGCTCTGTGGCATCCTTCAAAGTGACTTACAAGAATGCGGTGGCTCTTGGACTGGAGATAGCCCTAAGTTGCATGTTTAGTGAAGAAGTGAGTTGTGGTGTGTGGGTTTTATTTTATCACTCTTGGACTGTTTATGGCTTTTCCTAAAGAACTAAAACATAACCAGTTTTTTTATGGTGGTTCTTAAGTTTTTGGTGTGTTACAAGGGTCTAAGCATATTTTTTCCTGATTTTAGGTAATCATTTACTTTGATTGAAGCAACACTGTGTTATACTGTGTTTCAGGTGTGCGTCATTGTAAGGCAACACCTGTGCCTACTATAGCAAGTTCACCCCTTCACATCCAGTTCTAGTCTCTTCGTACCATTGTCCCCTTCGTCCTGATTTGGCCCCCTTCCCCACTTCCCCCTGGCAACCACTAATTGGTGTTATAGTCCTCAAATTGATTTTTGTTTTATTTAGTTCAGCTATTTGTTTTCTCTGTGTACCACATATGAATGAAATCATATGGTGTTTGTCTTTTGCTGTCTGGCTCATTTCCCTAAGTATAATACCCTCTAGATCCATCTGTGTTGTTGCCAATGACAGGCTTTTATTTTTCAAATAGCTGAGTAGTATTCCATGCTGGATATAGACCATATCTTTTTTATTCATTCATCTGTCTTTGAGTGCTTAGGTTGTTTCCATCTTTTCGGCTGTTGGAAATAATGCTGTAACAAACATAGGAGTGCATACATCTCTCCAAATTAGTGGGTTTTACTTTATTTTTTTATTTTACTTCATTTACTTTTTTTTTAATGCCCCGAAGTGGAATAACTGAATTTCATAGAATTTGTTCTATTTTTTTTTTTTTTGCTTTGCAAATATTCTTTATTTTTCTTTTTATTACTTTTTCTTTTTAAAATTGTTGTAACATTAGGATTTTCTCCATCAGGTATTACTACCACAGGGTACCCAACACCAAATCACTCATAGTAAAACACAATAGTCCATTGTGCTTACTTCCCTCTTGGTTCCTATCCTCCCTGCTCTAGACGTTTCAGTTCTTTAGTCAGTTTTTAAGGGCCAGCTTCTAAATTGTCTATCTCTGGTTCTTCGTTTGTTTTCTCTAGATTCCATTCATTTGTGGCTTAATATGCTATTTATCTTTCTTCTTCTGACTTATTTCGCTTAGTATCATCTCTTCCAGCTTCATCCATGCTGCAAATGATATGAGCTTGTCTTTTTTTGATGGCTGAGTAATATTCCCATTATACACATAGATATATATTTATATCTATAAACACACATATCTCTGTGTGTGTTATATATGTGATATTATTCATAATCCATTCATCTCTTTTTGGGAATTTAGACTGGCTAATATATGACAAAGGAGCAAAGAATATACAGTTTTTAAATATTTGAGGAATCAAAAATGCTGCTGTCCACTATGGCTGCACTAATTTATATTCCTACCAACAATGCACAGGATTCTCTTCTCTCCAGTCATCTCCAGCTGTAGTTGTTTATTGTCTTTTTGATTATATCTATTCTCAGAGGCATGAGACTTCCATCCTCATTCTTTCCAACTTTCTTCTAAATGAATATCATGAGCGAAAAATTTATCATGCTTATGGATCAATTCTGAAAGTATATTTCTATTAATAATTAGGTTATAAATTGAATTTTAACATACCTGTTAAATTGATCTGAATTCTTTTTATTTTATGTTACATATGCTGGCTTTAAAGCTATATTGATTTGCTATCCTATATTTATTAAATGCACCTATACCTTTTATATTGTATCAGTATATCTGGTTGTTTTAATAACTTTGAAGTTTTTACAATATATTTTAGGTGTTCTGGAAATTTTCTTTCTTAGTTAAGAAAAATATACTTGTCTGTTAATTCACAGATTTTAGATAGCACATCAGAAGAACTTGATTTGCATGTCAGAGGAATGAGAACTTAATAAGTGAAACTTTCTCCTTCCTACATTCTATATTTTCCTTCATATTCCCATTTGTATTTTACTTTTTTAATGTTCCTGATTGTGCCATTTACTTCTTCATATATTTACTTTTTCTTTCAGTGTCTCTTCAAATACTTGGTATTTAGTGAGATTTTTATTTTCTTAATACTGAGTTCTAAAATGTCTTTAGATATAAATTCTTTATCAAATATATATTTAACAGGTCAGTTTTTCTAATCTTAATTTACTTTTTCATTTTCTTAGTCTGAGTAAATGTTTGAATTTTGATTAAGTCGTGTGTGTGCGTGTAATTTTTTTTTTCTTTTATGGTTAGTGCTTTTTGTGACCCGTGCAGGAAAATTGTACCTACACCAGATGGTGAAAATGTTTTTCACATTTTCTTCTGGAAACTTTATGGTTCTTGGTTTTTGCAAGTTAATTTTTTATAATCGCCTATTTTTATATAATCAGGAATGGCTTTTTATTTGTCATCGAATGCCCTTCTAAAAGAATGCCCTTCTAAATTTAATCAGGATGATAAACTGTTTTTAAAAAACAGCTCTTATTCCCAGCTTGGAGTGGTATATTTTATGTAAACTAAGAATCTTTCAAAGCCTTCTTCCCATCTTTTGTTGTTTTTGTTTATTTAGATTGATTTATTCAAATACATTCTTTACATGTGTATTTTAACATGAGTAGATTATTTTTTTTTATATTCATGTCCACCTGTTCCCTAAGAAATCATATTTGTCAAATATATAGCCAGAGAATTTAATGGTGTATTCACCATTTTGCTATGGTGACTATCCTTGAATAGCTTCCTATTTTCTACACTCCACAGAGGAAACAAATCCCTGTTTAAGCTAAAATATGCCATTATCTTTAGTCAACGTATTTAATGCATGAATTGAACAAATATGTATTGAATCCCTGCCATGGTATAGGCATAGTACTAGTGTTAAAGACACAGCAATGGGAAACATACACAGTTTCTGAGTTTTTGTGGCAAATATTTTAGTGTGAGATAAACATTAAATTACTCAGTTTCAGTTAAGAGGAATGCTATGAAGAGCATGTGTAGGTGCTAACATGAAGTTTTTACAGTGGGGAAAAGATCATGGAAGGCTTTTGGAAGGTGTGTGTGGAGAACTGGGGTGTAGGCCAGAGGTGTGGGGTGGTGAGAAGTTTCACTGAAGACAGAATTGGGAGCAAAACAGGCAGATTGACTGAAATACACTGCTGAGAGAAGCAGCAGGCAAGACAGGAGAGGTCTGCTGCGCCTTGTGAGTAATGTCCCTGGCCTGGGATCGAACTCATACTGTATTGGCTGCGGATAGCTTCATATTGCTGAGACTTAACCCCTTGCGCCACCAGGGAGCACCCCCCCCCTTTTTTGTAGACCCCTTATGCTTTGAGGATTTTACTTTTCAGTGTGCTGTCCATCTAAGTTTACTTTTATGTATCTCAAGAGATGTGACTCTTAGCTCCACCTGTTGAAATGGGTGTTCTATACCTTTTAGGTTACTTTGACTTCTTTGTTAAAATTGTTTGGCCATATTTGTGAGTCCACTTCTGGACTCTCCTATATGCTCTCTCACTCCATTTCTTTACATTTATATTAATACCACACTCATTAAGACTTAAGTGTTAAAGTAAGAGTGAAAATCAAGTCATTAAATCCTCTAACATTGTACTTGTTTTTCAGAAAAGTTCTGACAGTTTTTCATCATTTCTATTTTCATGTAAATGTTGATGTTAGCTTATCAATTTCTACCTAAAATGACATTTTGATTGATACAGCATTTATTTTATAAAACAATGTAATTAGACTGTCATATTCAAAATATTGTTTCTGCCTATTTATAAACATAGTAAAAGTATGGTTTTGGCTTTAAACTCTCAGGGATGTTTTGTGGTTTTTTAGTGTATAGTATTGTCTATTTTCTTAATTTATAAAGTGATAGAATAATAAGTGGTTTTTATTTTTCTGTGATGCTAATTTTAATGTTTATATTCCTGTGTTATTTTTGCCATTGCATTGAAATACAGTTGTTCTTTTTATACTAACCTACATCCTGAGGTTCTTCTGTATTCACTTATTAGATTTAATATTACTATAGATTCCTCCAGATTTTTTTTAAAGTTATCATGCTTACTGCAAGCAGAATTTTATTTCTCCTTTTCCAAAGTTTATATATTTCATTTCTTTTTCATGCCTACCTCATTCTTGCCTACCTCTAATACAAAGTTGAATAGAAGTGATGAAAGTGGATATCTTTATTTCATCCTAATTTTAGGCTTAGGGCAAGAATATTTATGATTTCATCATTAGAAATATTAAATGTAGGTTTTTCACTAAACCTTTAGGAAGTTTCCTTCTATTGCTAAATATCTATGATTTTATGATTTATAAGTTGCTACAGTAATTTGTCAGAAGAGTTTTTCCATAGTTATTGAGACCATAGCATAATTTTTCTCCTTTATTCTAATATGATTAATTATATTTATTCATATTTAAATATCAAATAAGGTTTGCATCCCTAGATATACTACACTTGCCACAATTTATTATTTTGTTTCATAGCTTGCTAAATTTAATTAAACTATGTAAGGAATTTTTATCTTCATAAGGGAAATTGTTCTGTAGTTTTATTTCCCTCAAATGTCCTTGTCAGTCTTTAGTTTGAGTGTTAATCTGGCTTTGCAAAATTAATTGAGAAGTTATTTTTCCCCTATTTATTTGCTGATAAAGTTTGTGTAATGATGGCTTTGGGCATATGTCACAAGAAATAATATCAGAACTTGAACATCATCTGATGGATCCTTGGTTTTACAAATGAGGAAAATGTCTGACAAACACCATTATAGACAAAGGCAGAATGTGAGCCCAGTTCTGACATGACAAAATACATAGCTTTTTGCTTTGAGTCCAGTAGAATTTGAACACTTATTCCCACTAGAATATTGATCACCCTGTTTTACCAAACAACATATATTCAGGCCCTGATCGCTCCACAGCCGTATAATTGGCTTACTGAGATATAAATCAGGGCTGGAGGAAGAAGGGTAAAGAAGCAGGTAGAGAAAAGAAAGAGAAAAAAAAAAGTACTGCTGTTTTATTCCTGTAAAATTGTTCCAAAGATAGCTTTCTTTTTCTTTGGGTACTTGAAGGATCTTTAGTAATGGACCATTTTTCATTCTTAATGTTGGTAACTTATATTTTCTTTGTGTGTTTATCATTCTTCTGGGGTTTATCATTTACATTAAACATCCAAAGAACCAAATTTTGACTTTGTTGATTTCTCAATTATTTTCAATTTTTTACTCATTTTTTTTTTAATTTCCCTTGAATTTGTTTTGCTGGACTTCCTTCTCATTTCTTGACAAGGAATGCCTAGAAAATATTTCACAAATGTAAGTCCCGAATCCAGATGCCTATTTTTGTGAACAAAGTTTTATGGCAACTCAGACACATCCATTTATTGATAGGTTTTTTTGTGTTACAAAACGGTTACACAATGTTATTACTCTTCAGCCTGAAGACTTTCTTTTAACACTTTATTTCAAGCTCGTCTTGCACATCCTTTCATACCTTCATTGAACACAAAGCTTGGGAAAATGTATTATTATACAGTAATGTTACCTTAGTATGGTATGACTCAGAATTATTGCATTCTGAGCCCTAATTGGTAACTTTATAGGGAAATGACTGCTAATTATTCTCAGGCTTCTTAAGGAAACATTTGCAAAACTTAGTTTAGATCACTGATTTTAGGTATTTCCCTTCTAATGTAAGCCTCTAAAGATATGAAATATCCTTTCAGCATTATTATATTTATATCACACAAATTTGATGTTGTGTTTGCATTTTTACCCAACTCGAAGTGTTTTATTTCTCTTGTCCTTAGACTCTAATGCTATATTGACATATGTTGCTTAATTTACCAATAGGTGAAGATTTTCATTATTTCTTCATTCTTACTCAGTTTTATGTTTTACTTAGATGTGATATGCTCTAGGATTTCAACTGTTTGAAATATTTCGAAATATAATATGACCTGGTGTGGTGTCTTATCCTGATGTCTTTTACATGTAAATTTTATTTTTTTTATTTTATTTTTAAAGATTTATTTATTTATGCGTAGAAGCTGGGGTACAGGCCAGAGGCGGGGAGCAGCAAGAGGGTTCACCACAGACAGAGTGGGGAGCAGAACAGGCAGATCGGCAGAAATACACTGCTGAGGGGAGCAGGGGGCAAGGCAGGAGAGGTCTGCTGCGCCATGTGAGAGTCTCCTCGCCGAGCATGGACCTCGCTTCACCGCTGCCGCCACAGCTCAGCGCTTAACTGCTATGCCACCAGGGAGGCCCTACATGTGCATTTTAAAATAAAATGTGCTATGTAGTTTTTAAGTATAATACTCTGTAAACTTCTCTTAGGTTCAATTTGCTCGATAATATGATTCAGAATTTCTATATGCTTACTTTCTTTTAAGTCTATTCTATCAATTACTGAGAAGAGAATATTAAAATATCCAAATTCAGTTGTAGATTTATCTGTTATTTTCATTTACATCTATCAGTTTTAGCTTCATATATTTTGAAACTACAATTACATCCATGTAGATACAGTATTTTTGTAACTCTTTGGTATAGTAATGTTTTATCATTGTGAGGAATTCTTTATTTCTGGTAATATTTTATTTTTCTGAGATACACTGTTTATGATGATGTAAATATAACCATACTCAATTTCTTATCATTAGTGTTTACATTGTATATGTTACTCCTTACTTCACTTTATGTTTGTCTGTGTGTTTTAAATGTGTCTCTTTTAAACACAATATATACTTTGTCTAGCTTGCTCTTAATAGTCTATTCTTAAAATACTTCCTAATTGAATATTTAACTCATTTATATTTAATGTTAAATATTATTTGGTTTACATTTACCATCTTGTGAATCATTTTTGTTTATTCCATTTCCTCTTTGTGCCTTAGAGTTTCATTTTCTTCTTTCTTTTAGATCGATCATATGTAGTTACTACTGTATTTTATATCATTTTTTATTCTAGCTATACGCTTTTATCAGTTTTTAATAGTTTCTCTAGAAATTCAAATATGTATGCTTAATAGATCATAGTTCACCTTAAAATAATACAGTACCATTTTTTCATAAAATGTGGAAACGTTGCCACAGTGTAATTTTCATTTACCATCCCATCATCTTTGCTATTTTTGTAACATATTTACAACATATGATGAAACCCCCCAATACAATGTTGTTCTCACTCTTCAGCCTGAAGAATTTCTCTTAGCACTTTATGTAAAGCTCATTTTGCACACCCTTTCACATCTTCCTTGAACACAGATCTGGAGAAAATGTTGTATTATTATAAAATAATGTTATCTTAGCCTGGTATGATTCAGGATTTTTGCATGCTGAGCCCTAATTGGTAATATTATAGACAAGGAACTGCAAAACCTCAGAATACCTTGAGCTGACAGTAGAAGGACTAGGCAAGCTGTAGTCATGGCTTAATGACTGGATTCCCAAGTTCAGAGGTCTTGGTACACTTTAGCTGATTGCTATACTTAAGTAGGACTGATCATACTAATAAGGATATGTTGGTACCTTATACAATTTATACTCAGTGATAATGCTTTGAAGCATAAAAAGATAGGACCAATGATTAGAGTATGAGCTATATCCCAGTTTTTTATGTGTATATGTATATCCTATAAATATCATATATCTCTTGAAACTTATAAAACTTACCTAGTTTCCAGAAAAACTATATAACACAAATTTTATTGCTATTTCACAGATTCAAAAAATAGCGAGGTCTTTAACTGTTGAATTCATGGTAGTCTATATATAGATAGGGAGGACCCCAGTTGGCACTATGCAGCTAAGTGATGGTGCACACCCTGAATTGTGACATTGATGGGGGCAGTGAGATGTCAAGATCTAGGTCAAATCGACTAGAAGTGAGACCAGTGAATAAGTCCAGTAGTGCTCTACCTCCCACTGCTGTGTCTGTGAGCAGGCTGGTTGGGTGGGTCTGGGTTGAGACCCTTGCTCAGTAGTGGTAACTGCCTACTGCTAAGACCAGACATTGTGCTCTAATGTCAGTTTGGGATGAGGATATTCCCAGTGTCTTGCTTTCTCCTTTAGGATGTGTTCATGCAACTGGTTGGAAACAGCAGAACCTGTCATGCAGTAGGACTGTGGGAAATGGCGAATTCTCACAAAACAGACCACTGAAGCCACACACAGACATACACAGTTATTTTCCACTTTAGAAAAAAGGAAACAAACAACAACAACACAGCTAGGTAACTTCACTAGTGGAACTCCAGTTTATTTTAAAGATGCCATCAGAATCCTGCAGCATGTTCCTTGATGTAGTGGTTCTAATAGTACAAAAGTCATAAACACTAAAAACAGAAAACATGTCCTTCTCTCCTTCACCAAAAGCTGTCCTGCAATTTGATTTCATTTCTTTTCAATCTCTCTACTAGAAGTAGAGTAAAAATGCTCTCTCTTTCCCAATCACCCATCTTCTTGCTTGCAGTCTAAATAATATCCATTCCTTCTAAACTTTTCTAGAGCTTTTGTTTGCTTACCCTTTGGTAATTTTTATGTCCTCCCATAAGAGATATTTTAATTACAAACAGTCCTTATTCTTCCTATTATTATAGACTCTTGTAATGAGATACTGCAAAAAATAAAGTCTATAAAACCAAATATACACTTTTTAAGGTTCTCTGCAAGGTAGAGGTAGAAGTCATGTCCAAATATCAAGGCCACAGCAACTTTGGCAAAGAAACAGCAAGATGCTGTAATTGTCTTGCATGTTTATTAGTGTAATGAATCACATTTATGAAAGCATTACAAAGCTATAAACAGTTATAATATAACAGTGCAGAATGGGCCATCCTAGATGCTCAATATATAACCATTTTATTACTGCAGTGGACCAACATTACAATTAACTAAGAAACAGGGTGCATATAAGTTATTGCAAAACAAACCAAAAAAAATGAGCTACAGAAGGTCAACGTGCTGAACTACTTTATAAGTGCATTCTCATAAGCCACCAATAATTGTCCAGTCATCAAAACATTGTACAAAAACCCACAAAGGCAATCTTTCTCCAAAGCCATTTATGCTCAGCAGAACAAATCTTTAATGTGATGATGCATTTGGATTTAGCTGTACATAATAAACAACCCAAGTGTCAAAAATACAAGAATGCCTTTTTCCATGTAGCAATACCTCTGTCTAAAGGATTATGCTATCCTGTCTCTTGGGCACTTTCTCTCCCACCCAAACCTCAGTCTTGGTCAGGGACTCATGTCTACCTCTCAACTGATTCTCAAGGCTATATTTCTTTTTGCGAGTGTGGAGCTCCACAGATGGACACCAGCATTTTACTTTGTTATCTCTCTGTTCTGCACACTCAAATGCCTTCTCTTGTCTTAAGGAGGCAAACTATGATGATAGATTATAAAGTGATGGCATCTTTTTTGTAATTTAGTATCATTGTTTCTGACTAAGAGTCTAGCATTTATCTGCTTAGTACTCTTTGAAGGAATTGCTTTCTGTTAACATTGGCTTCTGTTTTTTCTTGAGAGAAGATTCCAGCATTCATTAATCATCAAATACACTTCTGAAAACCTTTATGTCCAGCAAAATCTAAATCATTATTTTTGAAGTGTTTTCTTTTTACTACTTAGTCTTTAGTGGAGAAATTACAACTCTTCCTATTTAAACTTTAGGTCAATAACATGCAAGCATTTCTGAGTTGGTAATCTCAATATTTAATTATTTAAAGCATCCTTTGTCTTACATGTGACTTCCTTTAAATTTCCCAAAAATGTATGTGTAAGAAACTACCAGTTTATTTGGAAATCCCCCAAATTAAGAAGCATCAATCCTTATTTTGATTAAAAAGATTGTGTCTGTAGAACAGTGACTTCAGCCATGTGATAATGCTTCTGTTGTAAGACTTCCTCTGAAAAATAGCGTTGTGCATAAAGGGTGACTGAAGCTCTAGATATTGGTCTTCCATTATGGAGCTCAGTGCTTTGCCCAAATGCCCACGGGATGAGGCTGTGGTGAGGAAATACAGTCAGTCTCAGAGATTAGCTTTCATGCTTTTGGTTTTCAGCAAAAAGTTCAGGCTTTGTCCTGGGTGTAAGTCAGGATGGTGCCATTTTCTCAACATTTCTTCCAAGAACCAGCCCTAGAATTTGCACATTCTGCATGAGGCTTCTGCCTAATATTAGCATCTGCCTCCTTGTAGTTCTCTGCTGAGAGGCAGGCTGAGAGGTAGGGCTCTGCTTTGACCAGGCTGATGTGACCAGTGGGTGCGGTGCATCACTGAACAAGACCATCTGCACACAATCCTGGTCCTCGGAACCAGCACACTGCACAGATGTTCCATCACCAACACACACCTCACTTTAAGTCCCGTGGCAGTGTCCTGTGGGATTTTTAAGGGTTGAATGAAGGGAAGATGTTTCACTCACATTCTCTGGTCATCAGAGTGACCGCACTTAGTCCCTCCTTCCCGTAATAACATAGTTCTGCTCTTACCAGTCATTTAAACTCAGAGGAGGCCATGTCTGCAGTTCCCACATTTAGGGAATTAAAAAACATTTCTTAGCTTTCTGGTAGTGAAACTATCCTTTTGACACATAAGCTTATGTTTCAACTTTCAGATCAGCAAATGTTTTTCATAATGTAGTAGACACTTGGCTTTTGCCACCTGCTTTTCTATAAACAACTTTTAAATGAAGGCCAGGTCTGTGTTTTATAATATATATATCTCAAAGTATCTGTCTTCTTTCTTTATTTTCTCCTATGGTACAACTTGTTTTTGCTTCATGAGAAAAACTAGAAATCATAAGTAGTATTTTTCTCACATCATTATTTAATTTATAGTCTTTAAACCTTGAGTTTTTTTCTCTTCATTTAGAAAACATTTATTCCCACACTGTTGCTTCCTTGAGACTGACTGATTCATATACTTGGAGATCAAAGCAACTCTATAACTCAGTAACTTCTTTGCTTTCTAAATGGACTAATGGATCCCAGAATTGGGCCCTTCTTCCTGTATATTTTGAGGGCAACAGATTAGGGAGTCTAACTCCTTCTGAACAGGTCCCTTCTTAGGTCCAAGCTGAAATCATTACTCTGCCCCACACAGCCATTTCTGGGGAAGGAGGAACCCTAATGTATTGTTGGTGAGGTTGTCAGATGGTGTAGCCATTTTGAACATCGCTCTGGTCCTGCCTTAAAAATGGAAATACCTATGACCTGTCTTTGGGCATGTTTCCAAAGAACATGAAACTGTCAACTGGAAAAAAATATATGCTCCGTATAATACTGTTTATTATAGCATCATTTATACCAGCTAAGATTTGGAAGCCATGTAAGTGTCCACTGATAGGAGATTGGATCAAGAAGATGTGATCTATCCACCTAGTGGAATATATTTTGGCTGTAAGGAAACACCAGATATGGCCATTTATAACCCAATGGAAGGAGCTCAAGGGAATTATGGGTAGGGATGCAAGAAAGATAGAGACCAATATTGGGCCTTTTCATATATATGAGCCAAGCAAAGAATCACAGCAAATGAATTAATAAAACAAAATAATTACAGACTAGTGGGCTTTAATAAATGGAGAGAGGTTTCTGAGGTTAAAAGAGGAGGAATGGGAAAGATCATAAGGGGTATAAACGATGGTGTGGAGAGAAAAAAATCTTCAGAAGGAGCCATAAGATTAAAAAAATATTCCATCATTACCTCAGACCATGAAATTTGCAATTATTATAAAACTCTAACTCTTCAGTGTTTCCAGGGCAACCATAATCCAGAGTAGCCCACCTTTCACGGCAACAGTGAGTCAGTATTATCCATCATATGTGTGTCACAGATTCAGAACTTGACATTGGGAGATGTTAGGTCTATCAGCTGATAAGAATTGCTGTGTTTGAGCCCAGCTCCCTTTCCTACAAAATTCTGAGCTGCATTTGATCATGGCAGCATTTTGGTTATATATATAGAAATGACACTTTTCTTTGTGAGACATGGAAAAGCCCAGATCAGACTTACTTAACTAAAGTGCAGCACTCTCATTAGCAAATTTAGTCTCTCTATATAATATAATAGTTCCGTAAAAATAAACCATCCTCCCAGGGACAAGACATCTGCTCCTGAATCAGGTATGTTCTTATTTAAATAGGAGACATCAGTGAAGAGTTGCCAGAAGAGGGAAAAACAGACTTTGTCAAAGACTCTAAGCTGTAACAGACATAAGATAAATTATTCTGGCTAAGTTAGGTAAATTTTATTGCTTAGTTCTCAGTAAAATTCAAGGGGAAATAAGGCAAATTCTTTAGGAAAAATTCAAAGACAACAAATCTTTGCATTCTGAAAAAGCTGTTCCAAATTGCCACAGATGTCCCTTATCTGAGTAGGGCCATTCTATTTTGTTTTTCCAAGTTTATGCATTTCCTTATTGCTTTTTATATCAGCAGGCAAATGCATAAATCTACTAGTAACCAAGAATTCCAGCATTCGGAAATTACATTTTCTTTCTCTGCCCCTTAGTCTCTTCTCTCCTATGCACATGCACATACAAAACACACACACATACATATACTCTCATATACTCACACACCCCACACAAATAATAGGAGGCTAACCAATTCCTTTTCTGTATCCAAAGTTTGAGTTCATTTTACAGTATTACAGATCCATTACAAAATGCAACAGCTAAGTAGCTCCAAACAGTGGACTGTATCTTTGCTTGCTGGTCCTCCCAAACCCACAAGCATCTCTGAGAGGTGGTCCTGGTGCTGGGGCAGGGAGTAGGGCTGTGTTGTCTACATGCTGTATTATATATAGAAAACTATAATGTACCAGGCTGTCCACCTTCTTTGTATTTCACAACTTGCAATATGCAAAAGTAGTTTTTGTTATACTTTGGGGCAATACTGGCATAAAGAATCAAAATTTACCCTTCTACAACTTACACAATAACATTTATGCTTATGATAGCCCCTTGAAGTTTTCCTTCTGCCCGCCCGCCTGCCTGCCTTCCTTCCTTCCTTCCTTCCTTCCTTCCTCCCTCCCTCCCTCCCTCCCTCCCGCCCTTCCTCCCTCCCGCCCTTCCTCCCTCCCTCCCGCCCTTCCTCCCTCCCTT
>PVIJ01001445.1:0-79610 GCA_004024925.1 Scalopus aquaticus | reverse complement strand
TCGCAACAGTATGTAGAGAATTAGGGAGAGAAACATGAGATTTCAATACAGGAAAGACTGAAAATCTCAGAGTAGCAAATTAAATTTTATAAAACTTTAATTTTGATATTCCTGAATTTGTAGTTTCATGCTTCTGACCACAAATATTTTGCTGCTGTTTTCTCTAGACAATAGTTTATTAATGGATGACAGTATCCATTTGAATTCGGAGATACTTTTGGGAGAATATTTAAGCAATAGATTAGCTTGAGAGTCAGAACATTCTTACTGGAATGATATTGTTATATAGTACAATATGTTATATAGTACAATATGTTGTATAGTACATATTATATAGTAAAACATGCTTTAAAACAAAATTCTTCTGATTTCATATTTTCCCATGTTACTGTCAATGTGGAAGGGTTGATTGTCAGTATATATGCCACTCTCTTTTCCATTGCCAGGAAAATGTACAATTACTAAAAATTAGATTCTGGGGCTTCTCATATGGAAAGAGTAGAGTTCCTTTAACAAATGCAAAGCAACAAACTTGAATTTTTATTTTCATAAAAATGTACCCAAAAAGCAATAGGGAATACATTTAGGATTTATTTTTCCTCATGGACTGCTGTAGTTGTTGGATAACATTAAAGCGGAAGTAAAAACAACTGAGTGACTGAGGACAGAATGCTAGTAATATAAAAATATGAGTAAAAAATGATAGTAGTTAATAGCAAAAATGGGATGGTAATGCTTCCAAAGCAATATCCAATAATTTATAACTAATTTTAATGAGGCAGCCTAGAGCTCAAAATAGATGATCTGGCATTTTTTAAAATAATGGATGAAACACAGAGATAATAGAAGGTGATATTAGCTTTATGAATGTATAGTCCTCATGGATTTTTCAGAGAAACTTTTATTTCTTAAATGACTAGTCTTGTCATGGAAGTGAAAATAGTGTACAAACAATCCATCTTTGGGTGGTTGGAAATGAAGCTCACTCATTAATTGGGTGAATAATTCTATCCTTTATTAAAGAACACCCATTTCTTAACCTTTTCATTCTGTGGTACCTACAGCATCTGTTACACACAGAATCATATGGTTTGTGTCTGCTCTTGTTACTGGGGAGGCATTTTTTTATGATAGCAGATTATTGATGTGAACAGGAATATTTCTGTATAATTGGGACTCCATTTGCCTGATGTAATTAGTTTATTCATTCCCCGACTTCACCAGGCATAGCTTTCATGCCGTGTTTATCTAAGAAAACAATTTCCCAGTATATTATTTTTTAGTTATTATGTGACTTCCAGTAGCTCAACTCAATCTTCCCCCTACATCATCAATAGACAGCCCCTATTGATTGAAGTCCTTCCACACCCCCCACTTCTCCCCACCGCCAGGATGAAGAACAAGGGGTCATATCTGTTCTCTGTCTCTTATTTGCCTAAGAAAAGTGTAAGGTAAATTCAAGCACTGCTTTATCCACCCACTGAAGAAATAATTGTTCAATGAATCCAGTCTTTTTTAGATCCTGGGTCTCGAGTAGCAGCATTTGTTTTTAGAGGTGATAAGTGTATAGTGGGAAAGACAAGTAGAGAAGAAGATGAAAAAGGTGAATCCATTATTAATACTATGTAAGTTCTGTATTAAAACTATGAGTGAGTGCTATAGGAATGTGGCTGGCTAAAGAATTTGGTGAAATACATACAAGGTGCTCTTGGCAAGATGTTTATCATGAGTTAAATTAAAGGTGTCTTTCGCAGTTCAAATTCTCCAGTTGGCCTGTGTCTATTTTCCTGAGTGCCTCATTATGACTATAATCATTATACCAATCATTTGACAAAAATTCACTTTCTATATAATTAGAATTTTTGACATTTAAATCATGTGTCTATTTTTATGCTCTTATATCTTAACTATTTCTCCTGTCTTAGTACCTTCTGTGTGTTCTGGGACAGTTAATTTAAGATGTCTCCAGTATTTACTAAAAAGTGTTAATTTACTAACTGGTTTGGAAATTAGTCACTTGGTGGAGAGTAAAGAATCCCATTTTCTACCAGCCGTTCCAGCAGTGTCTGCCTTGTGATTTGGACAAAATCATGGACTCCATTGAGCTTGCATCTATACAGTGTATAGCTGGGTAAATTATTGTTAAGCTTACTACCTCTTCTACATTTTTGATACTACTAAGACTTTTTTATTTTTACAACAGAGATCCCCTCCTCTGTAGAAAGCCATGATGAAATTATAATGTGATGAAATGATAAGCAACTTGAGATATGTCTTCTTTTTGCTTTTATGATTCTATATCCAGATCAAAAGGGTTAAGGAGAGTTTAGTAGGCTCCCTATAAATATTTGAGAAAGGGAAGATGCAGCATACTGAACTAAAAAGAAACAAGAACAAATACCTAGTGATATACTACAGCATGGTGGACTTCTGAAGATCTATTTCCAACAAAATGAATAATAAGTGACTAGAAAAATGATAAAAATTAGCTATTTGGGAATGCTGAAACTCAAATAAGGATTGGCAACAATCCAAGGAACATTTATGAAGTAGAATTCATTACTACAGTGACATGGAATGGAATTAGCCTTACTGAGCTAAGACTAGTGAACTGTATGGTGGAGTAACTTGCTCTTTTCTCATTTCCCTTTTTCAGTATCTACCAAACTTTGTGTTTGGTATTCATTACTACAGTGACATGGAATGGAATTAGCCTTACTGAGCTAAGACTAGTGAACTGTATGGTGGAGTAACTTGCTCTTTTCTCATTTCCCTTTTTCAGTATCTACCAAACTTTGTGTCTTTGAAACCACAAACTTTCCATCACAGTAGTTAAAATCAATAGACTAACAGCTGCTGCAGGAGAGAACAAGTTGGAGCTGACCGAGAGCCCCAGAGAACAGCTGCATTTAACCTGTGCAGCAGGTCCGTGCAAAGCTCTGTTGTCAGGACTCGTCTTTGCTTGACCTGAATCAGTACTAGCTCCGTGCATCCAGCCATGTTCTTTCTTCAGCTTTTTTCTTTCAGGGTTTGCCAAAAATAATAAATAGCCATGGGATGATATTTCTGTTGTCTAAGTCTGTGATACAAATTGGGACTAACAAGAAGCTGACCAAAACACTTAAAGGAAACATTGGTAAGGAGATGTCCCCAGGGGACTGTGGAAGGTCTTGGAACAGAAACCTGGGAATCTAGAGGGAGTCACACAAAGACCGAACTGTGCTCCTGGCCAGGAGGGAAATGAGGCAGACACTAACCTCTCACCTCTGGCTGACCTGGGGCATATATATGAGAAAAAGGTGAAGGGAAAAGCAGAGCTGCAAGTTACCTGATCAGGCGCTGAATACGCACCTCAGAGATGTTCCTGGAATTCTTCTGGCCAAGGACTTAATAGTTCTAGGTATTTAAGGTGACTTTTGATCTGGTACTAGCTGATCCCAAGTAGAGATAGCCTAGTCAGACTGCTGGAACCCAAACTCACAGTCTCTTGAAAAGAGAACTGGAACCTGCCATTAGGCAGGAAATGGTATCTTTCAGTTGGATCTGATTGTATTCTTACTAACGACACTAAATATGCAAAAGGGGAACAGATTCTGATTCGACTACAAAAGCTGTGGCTGGTAAGAAAGGCAGTATTTCTGAGAATATTTTGTATTAAATGGTTCCTCTAAAACTATGCAAAGCAGGGCCTCCCTGGTGGTGCAGCGGTTGAGCGCTGCGCTGTGGAGCTGTTGGCAGCGGCGACGCGAGTTCGACGCCCAGCCAGGGAGAATCCTACATGGCGCGGCAGACCTCTCCTGCCTCGCCCGCTGCTCCCCTCAGCAGTGTATTTCTGATCTGCCTGTTCTGCTCCCCTCTCTGTCTCTGGTGTACCCTGTCGCTGCCCCATGCCTCTGGCCTGTACCCCAGCTTGTATGTATAAATAAAAAATAAATCTTAAAAAAAAAAAAACTATGCAAAACACATTTAAATCAGTGCATCACGACAAACTTCCAGTGAAGCTACTGAGCCAGCTTAGTGACTTAACAATATTAAATACCCAAACACTGCCGGAAGGAGGCCTTGCTTTAAAACTGACAACCCACAGGAAAATGTTGATTAATCAAACTCATTTATCTTCCAATTAGGCCATTAATCAAAATTATTTTTTCCCCAACTATGATCCATGGGATTTGCAGGAGAGGAGATGCTGAGGAAAGCAGGTCCTGGTGGGGTAAATAGGGAAGTGCCCGTTAACGAGTCTGAATTTAAAACAGCGAGGTTTAGCCTGTCTAAGAAGATCGTCTAGATATGAAATATTCATATGCCCTCAAAATGGAAGAGAAATCACTATTTAATCTCCTTTTAAAGAACTGATTCCACTAATGGGAGATATTGTGAATTCCTGGTTGCATCTGTGCTTTTAGGATGGGTGAAAAAGATCGAGGCTGTGTGTCCCCATCACTAAGAGACATGTTAAAACAGTGGGAATTTGGGGTTCATAAGACTTGACTCTCCTTAAACTAGTCTAGATAACAGGCTTTGAATCTCTGCATTCCCGCCATCCTGTGGCTCTGAAACAGGCATTTCTATTTATCTCTGGTTGACTCTAGAAAAATCAGAACCCAAACACTGTGCTAGTGAATGACCTCTACGAAGAGCTAACACTAGAAATTTATATATTAGGAAGAAATGAGCTATTTAATATTGACGTATTTGGTAGCGACTATTGTGTGTCTTGAAAAACGAAAGTGGAAAATTGGCCTCTTGATGAGGGGAAGAACTTGGCATCAACTTTGTTTAGCATCCGCTGATGCCAGTTTTCACACCAGTTGCAATGTCTATCTCATTTTAAATCTCTGAGGTTTTGTGTAATGTTAATTATAAATGCAGTCAAGAAAAAAAGGCTATCTAGTGAAGTAAAGTAACTATCCTAGTTCATACAGCTAGCAACTGTTTAAACTTTGATCTGTCTGATTCTCCAGCCCATGTTTTTCTTCTGCCTTCAAATATGTTTTCTCTTCTGCCTTCAAGTATATACATAATGCAATTACATTCATAGTAACTACATTCATAATCAAGCTAGGCCACCAAGTGCCAGCGTTTCTGCAGACATTCGTTTTCTTGTTTAATCTTCATAGCAGCCAGATGAGATCTATGGATTCTGAAAAGTTAAATATCAGTTGTTCTGCCTGACTCCAGTGTGTAAACTCTTTCTATAACAATCAGTTTTCTTAAAAACACTAAACTGTGTTGCAGTCTGGTAATCTACTTTATCTAAACATACTTTCCAATATAATTATATTAGCCAGTTACATTAGAAATCAGTCTAAGCAGCATGTCTAGACCAGCTGCTGTGTGCATAGCTCTGCAATAATGCTTACTTCATTTATTTTTCTTTCCTTGTGTGACAGAAACAATGTAATTAGATTGATTAGTGTGTGTGTGGGGTGTGTGTGTGTGTGTGTGTGTGTGTGTGTGTGTGTGTGTGTTAGACCAGTATTATAAAATGTGATAGGACAAGTAGAAAGACTCTCACAAACAAGAAATGTATAGATTTATAGAACAACAACAAAAAATAAAATGCTACCATTTGTTCTTTTGGATACTATCTACTTCTGCCCTGCCAGGTACCCGTCAAAAGGTAAGAGTCAGTAAAAAAAAGACTCATCTGATGTAAAGAACCTTTTGGTGGTAAACAAAGGAGATGTCCTAACGGTCCACAACGAAGCCTGAGTCATATTTTCAAACTACAGAGAAAGGAACATGATGCAATGTCGTGACTGTGCCTTTGCATCCATAAGGGATCTTCTAGTATAAGCGATGCAAATTGCATACAGGGATTACTTTGAAGTAAAGAAAAGTGTTTTTCCTTTATGGATTAAGTTTTAGAAATCAACCTCTTTTAGTTAACTGAAGATATTAAAACTAACTGTGGCCCCTTCCTTTTCGTAAGAAAAATTATTATTTCTCTTGTCTAGGACTTATCTATGTAAACTGAGCCTCAGCGCTCCAAGGGTGGGGACCCATCACTCAGAGAAATCTGATGTTGGTCTCCCATACCCAAGTGTCCAGTTAGGCTATGAAAAACCTGCTTACTACATTTCTCCTTCATTCAGCTTTGGATTTGCTTCATAGTAGTGATTATTTCATTCCCTAGGTTGATAAATGATTGGACAAGTGCTTATAATTTCTTACTTTAGAATTACCTCTTTCAGGAAGTTATAATCTTTAGGTTACAGGAAAGGTCATGATTATAATCTCATAACATTTTTTTAAAGATATATTTATTTATGCATACAAGAGGTGGGGTGTAGGCCAGCGGTGTGGCACGTGAGAGGATTCACCAGAGGCAGAGTGGGGAGCAGAACAGGCGGATTGACTGAAGTACACTACTGAGGGGAGCAGCGGGTGAGGCAGGAGAGGTCTGCTGCGCCATGTGGGAAGCTCCCTGGCTGGGATCAAACTCGTGCTGCAGTGGCTGCGGATAGCTTCATAGTGCTGAGACTTCACCCATTGCACAGGAAGGCCCTATAATCTCATAACATTTATTGGGTAACTACGTGACTGAAACTTGTGGCCCAACAATGCTGCTGTCGCCTTGGTGGTGATGGTGCGCGGTATCATTATATTGGTCTGTTGCTGAATTGCCGGTAGAGCAGTAAAAAAGCATCCCTATTATAGGTAGGTCTAACAATAGAGAATTAAAGGTAAGACTTTCCTATCACAGAAAAAATCTATTATCTCTTCATTTGTACAATTGTTTCCTTTAAGCGCTTTCAGATTTGTTTGCTTCCTAACCCTCTTCTTTTTATTCCACTTTGTGTGAACAACTGTGCCATGTAGATGTTTTCCAGCTTTTACCTACAACCCAGTGATTTTAACTATGGAATTTTAAACAGTTGTTGACTTCCTTCTCTTATATGGATTCCTCCTCAAGTTTTTATTCAAGTTCTGTATCTTCTACTGGAATATTTCTTACTCTCTTAATTTGTCTAAAACGCACAGTTCATGTTTTTGGTATCAATTGTTCAATTATTTGAATATTGAAAATGTACTTTTATCTACATAACAGACATCAGTCTTCTTGTAGGAGCCAATTTTTTAACAGGAGAAACCCACTACCTAATATTGAGCTCATAGTATAGACTCATTAAATGCTTGTTGAAATCATATGGATTGTAATTATGTCATTGTGGTTTTTATTTTGTTCACTGTATCTTGAACATCTATCACAATTACCGTTCTCTTTAAAAATTATCTGCACCTTAAAAAATATCTACGCTCTGGCAATGGTGTCTAGGAACTATTCTGATCAGTCCCAAATGAGATTGGAAGTTGGAAGCAAAACCATCCACTAAGGTCCTGCGATCTCAATAATCGGCTCTGTTGGAAGAGTAAGTGGTTGTGGGGCAGGTGGCAGTATTGCTGATTTTTATGTGTTGGAGTAGTTTGTAACCCAATTTTTCCGCTTTCAGTGAGGGGTAAACTTGAAAAGATGGGCTTATTGTAAAGTCAGGTGGATTTGAGTTGGATATAGAAAAATCATCTTTCTCTACTAAAAGACATTAAACTGGAAAGAATTGAAGAATGGTGGGCATTTGGAGAACTTTAATCCAGTCCTCATGGCTCAGAGATAGCCTGCCTTCAGACCTATTTGGAATTGCTGACCTTTCTTGGTTTTCCAGTGCTAGACCTGGAATTCAGTCATTCAATCAAGACCTGTATGTTAAACTCTAGTTCCTTTCCAGGATTTGTTATAATTAATCATCACTAAACTATGAAAAATTATTGTCACAGCTGAGTTCAAATAAATGTTGGCAGAGATTACTCCAAATTGAGTTGGTAAATGAAATAAGCCACTGATTTCCTTACTTTATTCACCGCCGAATGTCATGTGAGAATATCTTTTCCAGTGGTCGTTCAGAATTTCCTGCTCTATTCTGGGCATAAAGTTTTACTGCTTACTCTTCTTGGAGATGCAATGAGAAACTAAGCAGTGGTTGTAAAACATTGGGAAATTTTAAAGCACTCTGTAAATATTAAGCAATGTTCAAATTAATTGTAGAAATTCAACTAAGAAAAAAATTATCCAAATAACTTAGTATCTAAAGGAAACTCTGAGTACAATTGGCTTTGCTATTAAAAATCTCTTGAATTTTTCCTTTTTTCCATCCTTTATGTATTAGCCTATTTTATGTTTTCAATTAGCAAATAATTGAATTATTGCCTGAGAAAAATCTATGGAAAAAGGAAAATGTGAGTTCTTTGCTTTGGAGTTATTATGCTTCATGTATGAAAATATTTCTCTTTGTGGCTGATAAACAGTATTTTCCCAAAAATGTGAAACCGTGTTGTGAGAACAGAGTCTAAAAACTCATTCTAATAAAAGAAAGAAAAAAAAAAACTGCTACACAGAGACATCATGTTGTTCTAGTTAACATTAGTGCCTTACTTTCCTAGTCATTGCATTCTATACTAGGTGTGAAATTCTTGCATTTTGCAGGATTTGTGATTTTATTCTCTCCTTATCATTATACCACCTTGCTGTGTGCCGCCACTCCTCTGTGATTTTCTCACGATCCCAGACCTCCTGGTATGGCAGAGTCATCAGTCCTCTGGAGTCTTGGAATAGCGCAGTGCACTGATACCTCTGGCTGTGCTCATACATACTCAACAGCCCCTCAGTTCCTTCAGGAATTCTTGCTGGGGGTGTAGCTAGCCCATGACTTCAGCAGCTCCAGAGAGTACATCGATTTGAATTTTCCTCTTTCCCAAGAGAGCCCTTTCACTGATGTATTTACTCAGCTTGTTTTTTGTCAGTGCCTAATTGGGGTGTTTGGCCCAGCCGTGGGGCGGGGGGGGGGGTGGTGGTGGCGGTGTCCAGGTGCCTAATTGGGATCCCTGGCTGGAGCCGCCCAGGCTGCTTCTAGCTCATGGTTTGGTCACACCTGCCCTGCTCCCCCGCTCCCCGCAACCCCCACCCCCCCACACACACCTTGTGGGAAACCACAAAGAGTGCTCCTGCAGACACCTTAGTCGGCGACCTCAGTGACTGGTTTGTTTTATGATTGAATGTTCTCGAATGAGTTCAGAAGTTTATACAGGAGATACAGAATGCCAGCAGCTTGGAGCGGACGCCCAATCAGCCTCTTTGGCCCTGGGTCTGCTCCTCAGGTATGGTCTACCTTGCGGTGGACGCAATTGTCTTTGCTCTCCTGAGCAGCAGGGTGTGATGGTGTCCTAAGGAGGGGCGCAGCCAGCCAGAGCAGCAGTAACGTCAGTGGCCCGTGAAGGGCAGGGCTCAGCTGAGCCCCGGAGCAGAGCCGGGGCATGTTTACTGCCCAGCTTGTGGCTCTTTTTATATCCACTGACTTTTCAATTCCCCGGCCACACTTTGCCTCTTGCCCAGATCTTTCCCTTAATCAGGAAAATCTCAGTTATTGTTCCAATCTTTGAGGATTTAAAGAGACTTCCATTAAACAGGTAGAAGAAATCATCAGAAATTTGGCCAAGCAGTTAAGTAGCAGGTGCTATAAGGGAGACACCAGCCCGTCCTTACCTTGACTGGAGTGTGTGGTTCTGCTTGAAGGCTGATTACATGGGAATTTGTTTTCTTTTCTTTTTTTTTTTTTTAACTTTTGGAAAGATGGTGCAACCTGGTCCATTTTCCAGGTACTGAGACCCCAGCCAAGGTGACTACACTCTGATGATAGTTTTTTTTTTTTTTTTAAATAAAAGGGATGTGTATCAAATAGAAATGAAAAAAATATTTTCTATATAAAGAGTGCAGTACATCAGTAAGTTTAGGGATTTGCATTGCTCAAAATCTCAACTACCGGCCCGCCCTGGTGGCACAACAGGTTAAGCACAGCTCTGTGGAGCTGTCAGCAGCTGCAGTGCGAGTTCAATGCCCAGCCGGGGAGATTCCCACATGGCGCAGCAGACCTCTCCTGCCTGACCTGCTGCTCCCCGCAGCAGTGTATTTCCATCGATCTGAGTGTTCTGCTCCCCATTCTGTCTCTGGTGAACCCTCTCACCGCCCCCCGCCTCTGGCCTGCACCCCAGCTTGTATGCATAAATAAATCTTTAAAAATATATTTCAACTACCTACAAGGACTGTCAGTAGAAATAAAGGGGACCAGGGACTGAGCTGGGCCATGGGGCGTGTGCCTTGGTCTAAACCTGGCTGTGGTGACTGAGCTCTGGCTGACTGAGCCCAGAGATTGCTAGTCTTTTATGCAAAAAAAAAAAAAAAAAAAAAAAAAAAAAAAATTGAGGTTTTTCTCCCAACTTTTGAATATTAGCTGCACATTCGTTAAGTGTTGCTGTCCTATCTCATGGGCCAGACTCATCCATGTGCTGCCACTTTCCAACCCTTGCCATTGAGTCCAATGGGGAAACTCGAGTTGGATTGAGAAATTAAGATTTCTCACCAAAGGTTTAGCATGGGAGCGATAGTGAGTTCCTTCAAGTAATACATTTAGAATTCCACACTTGTTTTTACCTTACAATTAAAAGTCATGTCGAAAGTCCTTTTAGGGGAAACTAACTCTGGACCATAAGTTTCTTTTTGCCATTAATAGAGAAAGGGCACATGTCTACTTAACCTTCTCAACCTGCAATTTAAAAAATTTGCTTCTTTTGTGAAATTCTCTTCAGTAACATCTCCAACAACCCTCCTCCAAGAAATCCCTCCTCTTCTCGACAGCCTCGAGACAAGAAGATAAGTGAATTTAGACCGTGCAGTATGAATGTACATGGGTTCTAACTTGATACCACAGTTGGAAAAGGTTCCCCAACTACCTGAGCTGTCACTCTCTCCTGCCTCCTTTACGTGAGATTATCATTCTCAGATTTCTCTTGGGATTAAATTCTGGTGCTTTAGGCAGCTATGATTTTTGGTCTTCTAAGCACATACACTTGAGGTCCGATATCTTTGGCTTAAACAATCCATTGGATTTTGTCACTTAAGCAGAGAAGACCAGGACTCTCCATCTGCTCTTAGCTCTTCTTGACTTGTGTTGATCCTGATTAAGTCTTCTTGCCATTTTGAGCGTGAGTTTTCTTCCCGGCCCTTGTCTCTCCATCACAGGCTGTGGTTTGCTTTCTTCTCAGGAATTTCATGGTCCTCACAGTGGTAGCAGAGAGTACCCACTACAGTTAGTCTTCTTGGTACTTTTTCTTCCAAGCATTCTATTTCAAGGGGGTGGAAATACACCAAATTTACAATTTCCATTGAGTGATATTGCACATTTCCAAGCCAACTGGAGTTCCAGCTTCAGTAGGGTACCTTGAGGCAATATGGTCCAAACTTTAGCAATTACTAAGTTCATTTTGTCTGTTGCATTTTGTGGGTGTGCAGTGATTGAAACTCTTGGCAACAACATCAACATTGAGGAAATAATTTCAGCCTCCTTCTCCATCCTCTGTTTCCTTTTTCGCTTGGTTATCTTCCAGGCCTTCATAAATAGATCTCCCTGTGTCTTTCTGATAATATAAATCTTCATGATTTACATCTCAATACTTTTTGTGATTGCATCCTGAACTCCCAGATGTTCAAAATACTTTTCTGCTCCCTTCAACTTGCACAGCACGTGTCATTGTCTGCCCACCACCGTATTTTGGGCCACATATTTATACATTTTTTTCTGAGATGGAAAACTTATGTTGGAAACAATTTTGGTTATCAGGACTTGTGCTTAAATTCCTCCATACTCATAAATAATCTCACATAGCATAGAAATCTATGGATATATTCTAATGCAGAACAAAATATAACATATGTGACATATGAATTTAAATTACAAACTTTCCTCCAGACCTCTCAGTAGAATAAATCATCGTAAGAGCTGCCCGTTTCCCCTTCGACATGGAAATACCTCTTTTCAAAAACCCGAGTTAAGTCAGTGGCGACTGAGTCCCTCTGGAGTCACTGGCTTCCAGAGACTTGTTCCCTTTGTTCAACATGGCTGACAATTTTACACATCTTCAACCATTACGAATCCCCACAAAGCTGAAAATTACAGAAGCAAGATGGCATCTGTAGCGCCTCAGCATTTCAATTCACTGTCTTTCTCTTTATGCCTCTTGCCACATGTCCCCTTATTTCAGCACTGAAAGGCCATTTCTTAACGTATTTATTTGTTTTGGGGGTCTCACATTTAAATTTCTTTCCTGAAGCAAGGAAAATGTGGACTTAACTGCTGGGATGCTTAATTTGAAGTGGTAGATATTAATGACATGGAAAAGACTATCGTAAGTAGTTTTTAGACCTCTTTTTTATTATGCCACTTGAGATTTTGTTCTACCTGAGAGACTTCTTCACTGTTTCATCAAGGCACTCATTGGTTTCCCCCAATTTTCACTTCCCTTATTTCTAAGCATGATGTGTACATAGGATATTCCGTGTCTCAATTTGTTTTTTAAGATTTATTTTATTTATTTTTGCATACAAGAGCTGGGGTGTAGGCCAGAGGTGTAGGGGTGTGTGTGTGAGAGGATTCACCAGGGACAGAGTAGGGAGCAGAACAGGCAGATCCACTGAATTACACTGCTGAGGGGAGCAGCAGGCAAGACAGGAGAGGTCTGCTGCGCCATGTGGGTCAGCCTCCTGGCCGGGGATGGAACTTGGGCTGCAGTGGCTGCCTATAGCTTCGTAGTGCTGAGACTTGACCCCTTCATCACCTATTGTTAAAGCTGATTAGAGAAAAAAATAAGATGGACTTTATTTCAGTACCCATTGATGCTTTCAAATTACCTGTCCCCCAGGGCTTGTTCTTGCAAAAGACAGCCCTTTATTAATTATTTACAATGTTATTGAAGTAGCAGACATTCTGAACTGAACATCTCACAACGGGCCATGTTTTGTGTGTGGCCCCTGTTAAGGAATCACACACATCTGGCTGCTACCAGCCATGAACTAGCTTAATTCAGTGTCAGCTCAGGCAGCCATTTTCTTGTGTGTCATCCACATTTTTAAATCTCGGTGCCATCAGCAAATAGGAATACAAGGTGCTGTGACAAGGTCAGTGCCTAGATGCTCTATTAATGAATGACTTGTTATTGTTAAAGATCATGCCAATATTATAACCAAAGAATTCAGGTTTGAGAAATTTGGAAGTGTTTAGTGAAACTGTTTTTTATTAACTTTGAGAGCAGCTCCATCCATCTGTTTTTTGTTTGCCCTTAATCCTTCACAACAATAGTTAGGAATTTGTGCGTGTTTTCTTATGAGACTTGTCAAAAACCTTCTGTTTTGATACAAGCCTACCATCTATGAAAGTAGAAGTAATAGGATCATAAATGCAGCACCCATAACCCAGTGCAAGCAGCTTTCAACCCCGGCCAAGCCTGCTTCGGCTCCTCCACTCTTAATCCGAAACAAGTCCCTGACATTAAATTACTTTACCAATGAATTTTGCAGCCATGAAGTTATTTCTTTAAAAGAAGTTAAGATATTTTTAATTCAAAAATGAACAGATAGTACTTAATAACATCAAGTAGCCAATCTGTTCAATGTTAAACTAGTTTTAGATTTACAGAAAATTGCAGGGATCTTATGGAGATTAACTTTCTGTGTCTACTTGGCTGGGTAAGTGGCATTCAGCTTAAGCTTCGTCCGTGGTTGTGTGTATGAAAGAGTGTCCTGCTGAGGAGATTAGTGTTGCTGTCAGTGAGCTCCATGGAGGACCCTCCCCAATGGTGAGCACCATCTGTATATTGAGGGACTTGCTCAGGAAAAAAGGAAGAGGAAGGAGACAGACTTTTTTTCTGACTCACTGTTGAGTTGGGACATTTCATCTCATCTTCTCCTGTCTTCAGATTGGATTTCCACTGTTGGCTTCACTGGTTCTTAGGCTTTTGGGCTCAGACAGAACGATAGACTTTCCTGGGTCTCCACTTTGAGGCTGCAGATACTGGATTCTTTGAGGTTGCAGATACTGGATTCAACTTCTCTAAACACATGAGACAGTTCCTTACCAGATGGGTGGGGGGGGGGGGTGGATGGAGGATGGATGGATGGACGGATGGCCAGACGGACGGAGAGATGATGGGTAGGAAGGTAGGTAGATAGATGAAAGATAGGTGGATAAATAATAGGTAAGCAGGTATCTATATAGATAATAGGTTGGTGAATAAATAGGTAAATAATAAGTAGGTAGGTAGATAGATATAGGTAGGAAGTTAGCTAGCTAGCTAGGTAATAGGTACATAGGTAGGTAGGTAGATAGATGATAGGTAGATACACACACACACACACACATATATATATATATATTTATACACATATGTATGTTCTATTTTAGTTATTGGTTCTATTCTCTAGAAAACCTTAATAGATGTTACTTATATTCTACCCAAGTTCCCGGATTATAAACTTTTTAAAAAATATTTATTTATTTATACATACAAGCTGGGGTACAGGCCAGAGGTGTGGGATGGTGAGAGGGTTCACCAGAAACAGAGTGGGGAGAAGAACAGGCAGATCCACCGAAATACACTGCTGAGGGGAGCAGAGGGCAAGGCAGGAGAGGTCTGCTGCGCCATGTGGGAAGCTCCCCGGCCGGGCGTTGAACTTACATCACTGTTGCCGACAGCTCCACAGCACAGTGCTTAACCACTGCGCCACCAGGGATGCCCCTGAATTATGAACTTAATAGTAGGTATATGTGTACAATAAATGAACTGATTATATTAAAATTATTTTTATTGTGTTTCGTTATGTCTATGGAAGTATGTTGATTTACAGCACTGTTTACAGCACTGTTTCGCACAGGCTCACACCTCCTCAGGAGTATGTCCCCTCACCACTCCCAACAGCAGAGCAGCCTCAGCCCTTCACCGTAGCCCATTGCCCCCACTGGCATCCGTCACCTTCCCTTTATCATAGCCTCGGTAAGTGAATTTGCTTTGATAAAATATAATTATCTCTTTTCCATCCTGTAGCCTCAGTAAATGAACATATTTCGATACAACATTAACTATAGACTGTGGTTTATTCAGATATTTATAGTTTTTACCTATTATTTTCCTATTCCAGGGTTCCATCCAGGACATAGTATCATGATTATTACTTCAAAGATTTCTTCTCTTTTCACTCTTCTAAAATTCTAAAATTAAATCTTTGTTATACCTACTGAGATTGCTCCATAGTTCTTGGACTGGTCTCAAATGCTCTGTTTTGTGCTGCTGAGTTTGTGAAATTTCTATTGACCTGTTTCCAAGTGCTCTGATTCTTCGGCTAATTTGAGTCTACTGATGAGTCCACTGCAGGCATGTTCCTTTTTTTTTTTTTTTTTAATTTATTTTTTTCTAGCATTTCTTTTATTTCTTTTAAAGATTTATTTATTTATGCATATAAGAACTGGGGTGTAGACCAGAGGTATGTTGGGGTGGGGTGAGAGGATTCACCAGAGACAGAGTTGGGAGCAGAACAGGCAGACCGACTCAAGTACACTGCTGAGGGGAGCAGTGGGCGAGACAGGAGAGGTCTGCTGTGCCATGTGGGAAGCTCTGGGGATTGAACTCATGCTACAATGGCTGTGGATAGCTTCAAAGTGCTGAGACTTAACCTATTGTGCCACCAGGGAGGCCCCAATTTTCTAGCATTTATTTTGCTCTTTGTTACTCATTTGCATTTTCATGCTGCCCGCTTTGCCCATTAAAGTTCTTAACATGTTAATCCCAATTATTTCAAATTCTTTTTTTTTTTAAAGATTTATTTTTTATTTATACATACAAGCTGGGGTACAGGCCAGAGGCGTGGGGCGGCGAAAGGGCTCACCAGAGACAGAGCGGGGAGCAGAACAGGCAGATCAGAAATACACTGCTGAGGGGAGCAGCGGGCGAGGCAGGAGAGGTCTGCCGCACCATGTGGGATTCTCCCCGGCTGGGCTTCGAACTCGCGTCGCCGCTGCCGACAGATCCACAGCGCAGTGCTTAACCGCTGCGCCACCGGGAGGCCCTATTTCAAATTCTTTGTGTGATATTCTAACATTTCTATCATACCTAAGTCTGGCTCTGATGCTTCTTAGCACTGTAGTAGTTCTTGCCGCTTGGCATGCCTTTGTAAGTTTTTGTTGACCATTGTTCATGGTATTTTGGTAATAGAGACTGAAGTGCAGAGATCTTCAGTGTGAGCATTTACGATCATCTAGTTAGGAGTTGCTGTAGCTACAGGCACCAGAGGCTTTTAGTTTCCCCACTGTCCTTGCTTCATGGCTCCTCTTGACTTTGTTCTGCCTGAGTACTCCACCTCGGAGATGGTCTGTGCCTTGTAAGTCTTCCAGCTGTAATCACTCTTATTATACTAGAGTCATAGAGAATGGGAACACTCAGTTCTTTTCTGATTAAATTTCAGTCTTTTAGGTGACTTATGTCTCAAAAGTGGTTTACAACTGAGATGTTTGGGTTTTTTTTACCCTGTCCTGCCTCCTACCCCGTTCCCTGGCTGCTGCCTTCACAGTCTACTTTTAACAATCACTGACCTCTGTTGGTTGACTTTGTTTATGGTTTGGTTTGGTTGTTTTTTTTTTTTTTATTTGCTGAAGAGTTTATCTTTCAAAGAAATTTTCTTCCCCCTTGTAGGATAAAGCCCTGGCAATATTTTTTCCTGGAGAATACATACATAGTTTTTCAAATTGCCAGGAAATAATTTGAAGTAATATTCTTTTACTCCTACCTAATACTTATGAGATAATTGATAAGTTTCTTACTCTATATTCTTTGCATTCTCCTGGTTTTTGATAGATTAGGATATACACATAGAGCTACTACCTACTATAATTCATCTCTTAAAAACATATTTATTCAGAGTCTAACAGGCAAATATCTATTAAATGCTCATCACCAGGTCTCTTGTAGCTTTTGCACTCATTTTGCTCTATAAATTTCATTTTCTGATAAATAACTTATTAAGTGTTACTGGGAACAGAATGTCCCAAATATTTGATTGTTAACGGTTCATCCAAAAACATTATAGTTGAAAATCAGTTTGAATGGCTCCAATCCTAGATTCACATTTCTTTTTCTTTGATATCAGATACATTTCTCCCTTCAGATATGAAGTGCTGTCTCCAGCACACAGGAAAGTTAGAAAAGTTCTAAAGTTTGAAGTTTGATGACAATCATATTTTCCTTCCTTTGTAAACATTTTCATAATTTTGCTATATTCTGGAAGTTGTTTTAATTTCAGTGGTTCTATGTCCCACTTTTGTGTTTCTGGGCCAATTTATCTATATTTGTGTTATATTCCTTCGATTTGTAGTTTCAATTTTTTTTAACCTCAGAAGTGTTTTCTTGCATTTTAGCATATATCATTTTTTTGTTCTCTTATTTAAATTTGTTTTTCAGGGAATCACATAAAATATGTGACTTGGATTATTTTTTGTTTATCTGCTATGTCTGTTGCCTTTTCTTTTATTTTTTGGCATGTCTTTTTTCATTTCCCCTTGATTTTTAAAAATCTCTTTCCTGGTACTTCTTTTGTATCATAATCTGTTATACTTACATATACTTATACTTACATTTTTTTCTAAAGTATTTTCTAATTCTACTCTGAATTATATCATACCATTTCTAATTTTTGGCTTCAGTCATGGTTTAAATTTACTCTTACAAATCATGTGCCATTTTAAAAAACGTTTAACTCATTTTTTAAAAGATTGGATTATAGCACTCCTCTGATTTATCGTGTGCCTGACTTAGTCCATTTGATCAATATTCATTTGAAGGGTGGTTTTTACTGAGAGTCAGAGACAAATATTTACTCAGCATGTGCTACTGAATATGAAATGAAGCACGCCAGTCCACTTAATTCTCCAGCTACCTTCCTCCCAAAAACTACCTTAAATGTCTTAGCAGACAATTTCTTTGTCTTTTTATGACTTCCTATCCCTGTTTACCTGTTTTAGTCTTGCTTCTGCTACTTTGAAAAGGAAGTTTCAGAAAAAAATAATGTATCTGAGTCTTCTCCCTCAGTAAAGTGCAGTTTATACCTATTTTACATAATTATTATAAAAACTAAATGGATATAAATACCTAACATTGCTTCACTCTAAGTGGCTGTTACTTTTGTTATTATTTGAGTCATATAAATTATTAAATCTCTTGAGTAAAAGTGCTCAACCACCTCTCTTTAGTAATGAGGAAATGACACTCCTTTCTCACTTTGTAATTCTACATTATCACTGGTGATTTAGTTCAATTATCTTTCATTATAAACTCAAATGTATTCCGGCTTTTCTAACCCCCAAATCATCTCTATTTGACTATTTGCTGTAATTTCATTTCTGTCACTTTTCAGATTTTCTTTAATAAGGCACATTTCATCACTTGGGGAATCTTTGCTCAATTCTGAATTACTGCAAAAATAGTATGTGTGCTTACGAAAGTCTCAGAAATCACCAAATTTGTACATGTGGACAAAATAAAGAGAAGTGCAACATGGGTAGAAGTTGAGAGTTCGGTTTTTAGAGATCCTTTGTAAGATAACTCAGCACTGAATATGGGTCTTACAGGGGAGCAAAAATCTACCACCTGAGAATATGTCTTTGACAAGAGTTTTACCTCATGGGAGAGCTCTCTAGGCTGGTAGAACTTCCTTTTGACATTTCTCTGTAAACTCCTCTCTGGAAGGGCCTTTCCCAGGAAGACCTAATCTCCTTATCTCTTTACAATGGAGAAGACAGAACTAAATCTGCATACCCTTGGTTCACTGTACTTTCCCCAATAAACTCCCCAATTGAATTCATCTTTTCTTCCCCCCTCCTCCTTGTTTTAGCAAAGCTATTTAAGGTGGAATCTAAAGTCACTATGGTTGTGGACTGTGGTTGCTTTGGAGATGCAGGCACTATTGTAACATATCCTGAAAGGGGGTGAGGCGGGAAGCCTGTATTTCCAAAATATAACAACAATGTAAAGCAATCTTGCTTCCCTAAAATTGAGAGGCATTAAAGACAAGATAATTATTCTTTTAAAAAAGTGAAAATTAAAGTAAGTCACTGGGCATGATAAACTGCCCTCCTAGGTCTCTCCTCTGTATACAGGACGTCCATGTGTTATTAATAAACCTTGGTATGGCTTCTTCCCTTGTCAATCTGTCTGGTGCTTGTTAGATTGCTTGCCAGCCTAGAAGAAGCCAGAGGGGTACAAAGTGATTTCCTTTGCTCCCCACAGTCTTCCCACTAACACATTCTGATTTCAAATGCATTTTCTTTACTGCTTTTATTTATTTTATTTACTTATTTATTTTATTTATTTATTTATTTTGGCTTGCGTGTCTCCAACTTGGAGACATGAGGCATTTAAGTAAATAAATGGAAGGAGAGAAATCCAGATGTCTCAAAGGAGTGAAGGGGCTACCATCTAAATGTTCCCTAGAGTCCCTTCGATGTCAGGCTGAGATTGACTAGGATAGTGTGATCGAGCCAACTGAATTATGTAATCAGTTTCACTGTGTTTAGAGAAAGGTTGAGTTGAGTTCAGGGCCCAAATAATGAGGTATATTTTTGTTTCATATCATTTTTTTTTTTTTTGATATATTCATGTTGGTGATGATTCAAATCTCCAAGGTTCTTTCAGGGCTGTTCGTCCATACTGTAGGTATCAGATAGTGATTACTTAAATTGTTTGTGCCTCAGGATATACTTCGAAATGTGGGTCCCATTCCACAGTGACTTAGAAAACTGAGTTATTAATATGTAGATTTATTCCCAGATGTAAAGTTTGCTAGCTGGTAGACGCAGGCAAATTCCTCAATTTCTCTGAGACTGATAGGATATTTTAATGAACAGATGGTAATAAATTGCATGTAATAGTATTGGAGAGCTAAGTGCATATGCTTAAATTGGAGAGAACATGTGTCGATGACAAGTTTTAATATTTCTTACAATTCAAATGTTGGAATCAGCTGAACAATGTGGTGATTTGTGAGAATAAAACTCAGAGGCAACTTGGAGCTAGTATCTTTTGTGTTCCTCTATTTCTGTCTCATTTCTAGAATTTTAAGCCACAAAAATAATATTGATTGTACTCAAGGATACTTGAAGGTCATTTCCTCTCTGTCTCTTCATTGAGAAAGGAAAACAATCGCAAATCTGAATTAAACCCTCGCCCATTCTACAGATAGGAGACAGTAATACCAATAATACTCTGACAGGCTGTGCTACCTCAGAATGTTGATTCTTCAGTGACAACTGAGGTTTCCCTGAAAGAGAGCTACCTCCTGGGTATCCTACCTTAAAGACAGAAGTAGTTGCAGTTTATATATACAAGTTTCTTGAGTGTGTGGTCTTCAGACACTTATCATACATGTTATTTTGTTAACTGTTCTTGCTGTGATGGTAAATATTTTTTAACTCATTTTATTTTTTCAATTTTCTAACCATTTATTTCAATGAAAGAAGAAAAGACAATGTAGAGGATATAAAGGCATGTAAGGAAGAAATTTATTAAGAGATTCATACTGTTTTTATAATGTACATTATAGTATGTACAAAGTGAAGCTGACCAATTTGTATTGATCTGTTTTTTAAAAAGTGTTAACAGTTAGTTGTTGGACTATATAAACAATTTAATATCCTCAGGAAATAATTCTTATCGCAAACATTACCTATCAAAATCATCCTACTTCTAGTGTATAGAGAACAACCCCATGATCAAATTTCTTGCATTGCATTAGACTCAGTTCTAATATTTATTTCATTTTTAAAATATCACACTTTATTCAATCATATTGACGTTTCTCTCTTTTTGATTATGTCTGGTGAGTGGGATACTAACTATACTCATTGCATTTCATTTCGTATCTCTTCTGAATCTTCCTAATGTTCGCCTACAAATTATTCTATTGCTACTTTTATTTCGTTTTCATCCTCCTTTTCTTTTTTTAACTTTTCATATATTCCTTGGAAAATAAAATCTTTGGGCTTGCAAGTCTGTTTTCTCTGCCTTACCCTCTTCCTTCCTTGTAGGCTTGAGTTTTCATTCTGCTTCCCTTGCTTTGAAGAAGTAAGCTCAAGAGTCATTTGCTCGTCCTCTAGCCTTCGGGCACAGTTATATTTAGTCTTCTAAGAGTGTGGTGGACACTATTCATAAAAATTTTAAGTCTCTACTTTTCTTTGTTAGCAACGGACACTAAGCCTTCGTTTTTACATAAAGGGTCATATTCCTCATGCCTCATAATCATTTTAATTTATTTCCTTGTTTTGGCTTGTGTTCCATGGACGAACTACAGTGTTCAGGCAATTACTGAGATAAGCCAGGTAATAAACCTGCTTTTGTCAAAAGATCCACCGCAGTGCAAATGGAAAGCATTTGCTCACCGTGAGATAACATTTTTATAGGCAATGATTAACTTGCCGTTTAACCATTTTATGGGGAAGGATACCATGGAAGTCCAAATTATCAATATTTCTTAGTTAATAGATATGGGTCTCTTTTCCGTTTCTGTAACCATTTCAGTTTCTGATTTCCTTGCACACATTAGGGTCCTATATTAGAATCTGTGTTTTAATTTCTTCCATCTCTGTCATTGTTAATATACCATAGAGTTATGTTTAATAAACTTGGGCAATAATGACCCCATTCTAATTGATTCCCCAGATGTAATGAAAGACTCAAAAAAAAAATTAAAAAAAGCCTCAGTGATATAATATTCCTTGAAGAGATAATGGCCTTTCCAAGTGGCATGCAGGTCTGCAGTTTGATTTTGTAAATATTTTCAAAGTGTGTGGCTGATAACATTTTCATAAGAAAAACAATAATATTATGTTCTTTATATCACACGCAACATTGGCAGGGCTCCTTCAGTGACTCTCTGAGGTAGCAGAAGCTTCTGTAGTTATTGGCATTTGGGGAGGTGAGTAGAATGTGCTGCCTATGGTTTCTCACTCAAGGCTCCTGAGTTCTGTTTATGTGGCTCAGCAGTTTACGCAGCACTGGCAGAGGCCCAGGAGAGATGAGTTTTAGCTTGAAATTGTCCATCTTTAATAAATTAGAAACCAGAGCAGTGTACATTCAAATGGCTGCAAAGGGAAACAGACAGTGGGACTAAGACGAGTTTTGCCTAAAGGTATAAATTATTCCACTTATACTCTGATTAGACAGATAATAATGGTGAATTATAACAAGACTGCTGCAGAATTTTAGTCAGTAATCAGTTCTCACAGAGTTGTCATGCTTTATATACACAACTGGAGACATGGAATTTTAAATACAAAATTTCCCCCACTCTGCATTTTAACATATTATCAGAATAAGTGGTGAAATAGTTCAAATAACTACCATTTCGGTGAACTTCAAATAAAATAACAAGAGCTTTCTATGAAGGAGCAACAGCAAATTCTCAAGTCCTGTTGCTCGAGAGGTCTTTTTTGATATTTTTCTCTGCCTGCTATCAGTATTACAGAACGAGATCACTTTGACAACTAACTTGCAAGCTGTTTAATTTGAAATCCATGAAAAACAGGAAGGGGGCAAGTACTGAAGCCTATATATAAAGTCGTATACACCAGTAAGTGATTAATCATTGCTGATGGACAACATACTCAGTTGCTAACTCATTCCTCTGTTACCATTTTGCTTTTAAAAATATTTTGTTCTGTATCTTCCCTGGAGCAAATCTTCCCTTTCCTTTAGGACTATTGGTCAAAACTTTGTAGCTTGAGTATAACATATCTTGAGGATGTACTCCAAAACATACATTCAAGTTCTTTTTCTAAAGTCTACTGGCAACTTCAGTGATAATTAGCAGGCCATGGAAAATGAGTGAGTGCCACCTTTAACACTAAAATGATAATATAACCCACAAAGCTGGACAACTAGTATTTTTCACTTGGAATTACAATTAGTTCCTTCCATTAGAAAAAATAGCTTTCTGCATAAGTAAGGCGCTTTTACAGATTGACATGACTGGCTCATGATAATTTTACACAGGATGACTATAATGGGATGTCATCTACACTTGCCAAGTCATATTATATAATTTAGCTGTAGCTATGAGAAAAGGATCAGAGTACCTCTTTTTCCCTGGTGAAGAATTTAAAGTTCCTGTAGCCTTGGCCAATCAGGCATACTATACCCTGGTAATGGAATTGTGGTTACTCAATGTTCCACTTAAAGACTGCATTAAAAATCTCCTTGTCAGGAGACTTTCACATGGCTGGGTTGAGGGGCCCTTGATGTTGAATGGGAAGGAAATTTTTTCTGACACAGTTTGGAAACCAAGTTACAGATGACTGCAATGATAGGCTTGCTAAAACAGCTTGCCAGCAGCAAGTCTATACTTGACTTATTGTTCCTTATTATCCTGAAAAGGAGAGAAGGAATTTGACTAAACTCAACTATGTTGGCATTTCTTTGCATCATTTCTTCTTTCAGACCTGTTGGGTATTTAAGAAAACCCTTGAAATCTGACTATGAAATAGAGGCTACTGGAGGGGGTTAGTGGAGAGTGGGAGCACAGGAAGTGGGGAGGGGGTCCCCAGTAGACTGTGGCAGTAGATAATGGGGTGCTTTCAAAGTGCTTGTGGTGTAATGATGTACATTAGAAGAGGTATGAACCTGTGCCCTTAAAATATATGCAGTACTTTAAAATGTTGCATCAATGAAATAATTTAGTTTCTAAAAAGAAACTGTTTTGTTCAGAATATATAGTAGTTCTGCTTCTGACCTAAAGAGGGCAAATGAATTTTCACAACAGCAATGAAAAATTAGAGTGGCTCTAAAGCGGAACAGAGAAACTCAAATTGTGTGGTAGCTGTCCTTCCCAAGCCTACAAAGTGAGACTAGTGAGGATTAGGGGCATGTCATAGGACCTTACTTCTCCAAAAATAGGGAATTTCTCTGTTCTGAAGGAGAGAGTTAAAGATCAGAGATAAGGAAAGTGTCTCTTTTGGGTAAGCTCTGCTTTTCACAAGGTCACCCCTGTCAAGGGGTGGACTGTGGAAATAGTGAACTGAGGGAATTGAAAATATTTGTCTGAATGATTGCTGCATCATTCATCATTTGAAAGCTTAATATTTGAAGAGCTAAGAAAGTTAGTTATCATTACAAATTTCAATGCAATTAAAATTTTGGAAATTTATAGGATTGCATATATGATATTCCAGGTACAAAAATATTGAGCTATCAGTAGTATTAGTGCATAGTGAATAGATTCAGAGAATTTAAATTTTCTGTTTTGCTGATTTTGTCACTTTTTAAAAAATAATATTTCTTTGAAGTAGTATGGAAATCACTGGTTTTGTTTGCTAAATATTCCCAGCTCTTGACCCTCTAAGCTCATACTTTCTGGTCCACTTAAGAGGGTGGTGGACACCTGAATATTCTGGCCAGTGAGTTCTAATCAAGGGAGATATGTTACTTCTGGGTGTACAGTATTTGATGACTGATACACTATGTTCTTGGGATTATTGATCCAGAGTTTTCTTTCTTTCTGACATCATGCCCAGTTGTGGCTGTTTTACCTGCTTAACTCTAGAATATGAATGATGCAAAACAGAATCATCAGTTCACCTAAACTGGAGCAGACATTAGAAATCAGCTTTATCATTTTGATCCACTGAGATTTTAGAATATTTTGACCACTAAGCCTAGTCTATCCTCAAGTAAGAAACAGTTTTTATTTTTTTAATTTATTTTTATAATAACATCTATTTATTTATTAAAGATTTATTTATTTATGCATACAAGCTGGGGTGTAGGCCAGAGGTGTGGGGCGGCGAGAGGATTCACCAGAGACAGAGCGGGGAGCAGAACAGGCAGACTGACTGAAGTGCACAGCTGAGGGGATAGCTTCACAGTGCTTCATAGTGCTCTTGAGCCACCAGGGAGGCCCAAGAACAGTTTTTAATGACACAGAAGATTTTTTTTTTTTTTTTTTTTACAGATGAAGTGACCATCATCCAAAATCAGTAAACTGTTTAAGAATTTCAAAGTCAGCAGGTAGCTAAATATTAAACAGTCCTTCTAGTACCCTGGCAACTTAACCAGTTCTTGTGAATCTTTTATAATGAGCTAATTATTTTTGAGAGAATTAGATCCTGAATGTTGTTTCATTCCTATTCTAAAAGCCTCTCTGTTGGTATTTTTTTAAGCCACGTTTTAAGACATTTTTTTCCGAGTCATGTATTAGCATTTTGATCAAATACTCTCAGCTCTTTGCCTACCAGACTCAGACTCACTGGCCTTCTTAGGAGGAGGTTCAATGTGTTATTTAAGACACATATAGTGAGTGAAATCACAGGGCTTGGTATACATTGAAGGTGGGGTAAAGTAGAGGGGGTGTTAAGTTTTCTTCCAGGTTTCTGATAATGACTGGATTGATGGCAATGCCTTCACTGAAGATAGGATATGTTGGCAGAGAACCAGTGCTTTGAAGAGAGACTGCGTGTTCACATTTGGATATGTTGACTTTTTAAAATTAATTAATTTTCTTACATTGTTAATTTTGTGCAGTATTTGACTTCCCCCCTCAGGTGTAATCTCTGTACCTTTCCCACCACCATAGCACCCGTGATCCATTACCATAAACCCTAGTGCTCTTCCATCCTCTGTTATGACCCCTCTCCTTACCCCTCCCCTGCTGTATGCCTCAAGTCTGTGGTCAGCTTGCAAGTTTTGTCTTTCACCTGACCATTTTGTTCAATTTCTCTATGAACCTCTCATGAACATGAAACCATCCAATATTTCTCTTTTTCCTTTTGACTGATTATGCTTAACATGCTTCCTTCCAGCTCCTTCCATGTTGCTACAAATGGTATGAGTTTATCTTTTTTGATTGCCGAGTAGTATTCCATTGTGTATATATACCACATCTTCTGGATCCACTCATCTGTTTGGGGGCATTTGGGTTGTTTCCAAGAACATGTTGACTTTGAACCAACTCTGAGACCTCAAAGAGCAGTTGTCAAGATGCTAATTAGACAGAAGAGTTGGAACCTCAAAGGATAGGATACATTTGTGAATTATCTGTATATGGGTTCATTTAACTCGTGTGTATGGATGAGACAGTGGAGAGAGAAAAAAATTAGATGAGAAGGAGTCTCTAGGACAAAAAAAATAAAAAATAATAATGTTCATTATATAAACAAAATGCTTATAAACTACACATTGAAGGAATGATAGAGATACAGCCATATAGAATTAAGATAATAAAAACCCTGGTGAAGCGCTTGAGCACTGTGCTGTGGAACTGTCGGCAGTGTGCGATGTGAGTTCGACGCCCAGCCGGGGAGAATCCCACATGGTGTGGCAGACCTCTCCTGCCTCGCCTGCTGCTCCCCTCAGCAGTGTATTTCTGATCTGCCTGTTCTGCCCCCACTCTGTCTCTGCTGAACCCTCTCGCCACCCCACGCCTCTGGCCTGTACCCCAGCTTGTATGTATAAATAAATCTTTTTAAAAAAAGATAATAAAAAACAAGGGAAGAAAGTCTTATAAGAATTGGTTCTTAGTATTGATGGTACTAAAAATTGAAAGTTAAGTCAGGACTGTGAGATCTAGCAAAATTGAATCACTGTTGACTTCAGTAAAAACTGTTTCAGTGGAGCATAGAACTAAGATAACATTTTAAAAAACAACAACAAATGATGGTATCTTAAGTAGTTTTTTTTTTTCCTCTTCATTTCTAGGTACTTTGTTGGTAAGCCACTTTTTTGTTATTTTCTAGGAAAAGTCATGCAAAAATTAATGTTTGATTAAACATGTATAGTGCTTAATTAAAATCTTAAAATCATTATAGCATTAATGTAGCATCTATTAATGAAACTTGTACATGAACATTAATTATAACAGCCTGGGATCCTAATTTCGTGAACATGGTTGTAAAATCTATAAATGAACCTCTATTTCATTGCGTTGAAACTTTCATTTACAGAGTAACATGATCTCAGTATTTTGCTCCCAAGCTATGACGTTTCTGCAAATGGAGTTTAAATTATTTTACATGTTAATTTTTGTTCAGAAAGTTTATCATGAAATATTAAAATGCTAATAATTTTTGCAAATCAAAACCTCTTTGGTATTAAGTTACGGTTTAAACATAGTGTGTAGATATTTAAACCCAACAAATCAAATGTTCAAGGAGTCTTGGAGGGTGCAGACAAGCCTTCGTCGGCAGATGTACCCCAGATAGCTTCATTTATGAAGAGACTAGACAGGTGAGCCAACTGAGCTTCACCTGTTGGGTAAGAATTTCCCTAGAAACCCATGAAGGACAGTTGTGCATTTCTGGATTTTCACATAAGAAATCTATAGTTAAATCCAATACGTGCAGATTTCCAGACATCTATAAAAATAGATTTGAAAACATAAGATTAGATGAATAACAGGCTTTGAAGCTACTTTCTCTTATTTTTGAATGAACAGTAACATGAAATTCTTTCATGAAGTAATTTTAATAGGTGTCTGTGGTACTTCATTTATGGAAGACTGAATGAATAAAGGAAAATAACAGCTCAATCAATGATCATATATGACTTGATGTGATCAAAGTTGCATTTTACTAATATAGAAACTCCAGTGAAAGAGCAGTGTATCTCTAATTGAAAACTCCTCAAGATTGAGCTTACGTTTTTCCCTTATTTCATTTTTTTCCGCTATTTGTTTTTTTTTTTTTAATTTGCAAAATATTTGGGAGAGTGAAGTGGTCTAATCCATAGCCCAATTTGTTAAAATATTATTTTGATTTGCACAAGTACCTCTTTCAAATTTTCATTTCTTTATGCTAATTGTTATTAAAACAAACTTTGTCCCTCAAATCCAACTCTAATTTTACTAAAACAAAACCTCTCCTGTCCCTAATTTATGTTGGGACATATGCTGATTTTAATTATAGAGAGAAATTTTATCTGAACAGCAACTGGACATTAACCTTCACAGCTTAAAATAAGTGTCCTGGAAAACAATTCAATCAGCTCATATAATCTTTACATCAATACAACAGTCAGAGATGTTTAATGATAGCAATTCAACAAGAGGTTAGAAAACTAATAAATATTTAGGCTGAAGTCAGTAGTTAATTAAAATCACATAAATGGAAACTCAGATATCCAACCTTCACTCTTAGTCTTTTAAAAATCAAAAATCCACTAAGCAGAGCCTTTAAAGAACAAATGAAGAATTCTCAGTGTAGAGTTTAGATAGGGGAAGTACTTATATAGTATAAGAAAGAATTCTGAGGAAAGCACAAACCCATTATCTTTTGGCCTTTGAACTAGCACTTGGCATTCTCACATGGAGTGTGACTGATGGGCTTCAGACACTATGAACTTAGCATTTCTTCTGATGTCAGGAGATTCTGGTTGTAATATTGCAAGTAACTCCCCATTTCGACTACAAACATACCGACAATAATAAGAAAATAATATGCATTTGGATCATTTTCATTCCATTTGAAGTGGTTATTAATTTCAAAATTGCATAACCCAGTTTTAATACTGGTGAGAGAAGCTTTCTTCTTCTCTAATCTCAGTTTGATCTTAACTTCATGAGCTTCATTGATGACCAAGCTTGATCTGATTAATAAAGTCATCAGTTTCCAAAGACAACATTCATAATAATTTTACTGGTAACTAAACCACAGCATTAATAAAATGCCCTTAAGGTAGTATGTGCAGATGTGGGTTTTCGATGCACATCAGAAACTTATGCTATGTCATGTGCAACATTACTTTAATAGAAAAATATAGCCATTGAGATAAATATATTCTTATGATTAAAGGTGGGTGAAAGTAATTGGCTGCAGTAGTTTCCATAAACAACTGTAATATTAAATTGTTTCTAGTTACTCTTTTTGCTTTTTTTTTTTTTTTGCTTTTTATTTATTTCCATACGAGCTGGGGTACAGGCCAGAGGTGTGGGGCAGTGAGGGGTTCACCAGAGACAGAGTGGGGAGCAGAACAGGCAGATCGACGGAAATAACACTGCTGAGGGGAACAGCGGGCGAGGCAGGAGAGGTCTGCTGTGCCATGTAGGAATCTCTCCAGCTGGGCATCGAACTCACGTTGCTGCTGCCGACAGCTTCACAGCGCAGCACTTAACCGCTGCCACCAGGGAGGCCCTGCTTTTGTGTGTGTGTGTGTGGTTGTTGTTTATTTGCTTTTTCAGTAGGTATCAAGCCATGCTAGATGATAATAATGTAGTATTTTAAAAATTTATTTATTTATGTGTACAAGAGCTGGGGTATAAGCCACTGGGGAGCAGAACAGGCATATCGACTGAAATACACTGCTGAGGGGAGCAGTGGGGAGACAGGAGAGGTCTATTGGGCCATGTGGGAAGCTCCCTGGCCAGGGATTGAACTCGTGCCTCAGTGGCTGCGATAGCTTCATAGTCTGAGACCTAACCCCTTGCGCCACCAGGGAGGCCCAATAATATAGTGTTTGTCACCTTATTCTTCTCCCATTTCATATTCATAATGAGTGAAGTAACATTTTTCTCTAGACACAAGGAGGATAACTACCCTTTGTATTTCTTGATTATGTGTATCTTACTGAGGTTCTCAGAAGACTTTTTTCTTTACTTCCTTTTGCTGTTACCCAGCTTCCTTCCTTCCTTGCTAAGGCTAGAAAAGACCCTGTATCCGTTCCCATGTGATGGGGAATAATAGGACAAATTAGGAGACTTTGATAAAACTTGCTTATTTCTCATGAGATGTAATCAAGATGGGTTTGACCATCCATAATCTTATAAAACATGAAGAAAACATGAAATTATTCATGATTGTAATTATCAGCATTTTTTTTCCTTCAAATAGTGTAGGATGAAAAGGACAAGTATAAATCAGCATCAGTGCCAAAAGGGAAAACAAAGACTATGGCAAAGAATTATTTTTTATATGTAAAGCAAGAAAAATGCTCAATATGGCAATACATTTAAATGTTTGCAGTTCTCCAACATTGTTGAAAAAAGTTCAATATGAACTTTTTAGTCTTAAAGCTGCCTCATTTTGTGATAAAACTATGTCAGATAAGTATGAAGACAAGAAAAGCAGTTATCACTTACTTTTTAAGTAAGGACAAACATTTTAAATGCTACAAAATCATTGCATTAATAAAATCACAGTTGATTACAAAGATACGTCACAAACTTCCTTTTTTAAAAATTATGTTTGTTGAGGTAAAGTTGGTCTACATCACTCTATCTGCTTTGGGGTTATAGGTTAAGTCTGTCTTTTTAACCATGAATATGTCTTTTTAACCATGACCATTATCAGTGCCCCAATAATCCTCTGTCATATTCCATTCAGGGCTCTCCCTTGCCCACTCCCACCTTACTACCCTTCCCTTCTGTCAGTTCTATACTCAGATTTTTTATTTGAATTTGATTTGACCCTTTGTTTTGTTTCTCCCTATTCTGCTTTTAAGTGGGACCATCTGATATTTGTCTTTCTCTTTCTGACTTATTTAACTTAGCATTATCCTCTCTAGTTTTATCCAGGCTGTAACAAAAGGCAAGGGTTCATCTTTTTTTTTTTATAACTTAATATTACATATATACTTATACTTTTCTCATCCACTCCACTGTCATTGGGCACTTAGGATGTTTCCATAGCTTGATCATTGTCAATAGGGTTGTAGTGAACAAAGCAGGACATAAGTCCCTTCAAATTAGTGTTTTTGTATTCATCAGGTAGAGACCTAGAAGTGACATTCCAGTGGAATTACATTCCTACTGGATCATATGGTGGTTCTGCTTTCAATATTTTGGGGACCCTCCATACTGTTTTCAATAGGGTCTCTGTCAGTCTACATTCCTACTAACAATGTACAAGGGTATCTTCCCCCCAAGTCTTCACCAACATTGATTGTTTCTGGTCTTTTTTGCGTCAGTCAATCTCAAGTGTATGAGGTGGTATCTCATTGTGATTTGATTTGTATTTCCCTGCTGATAAATGCTGATGAACATTTTTTTATCGTGTCTGTTCACCATCTGCATATCTTCTTTGGAGAGTATCTGTTTAGCACTTTGGCCCACTTTTTGATTGGGTTATTTGTTTCATTTTTTTATGAATTCTTTATATATTTTGGATATAAGCCTTTTGTCAGATGCATTAGATACAAATATTGTCTCCCATTCAATAAACAAAAAAATGTCTTTTTGTTTTACCAGTCATTTCTTTTGCTGTGCAGAAGCTTGCTAGTTTGATGTCATCCCTTTTGTTTATATTTGCTTTTGTTTCTCTTGCCATTGGAAACAAATCCCCAAAGTCAGTGTCGTGGAGTGTTTTACCTATTTTTTCTTCAGTATGTTCTATATCGTCAGGTCTTATAGCCAGTTCCTTAATCCATTTTGAATTAATTTTTGTGTAAGATGTGAGATTGGTGATTTAGTTTCATTCTTTTGCATGGGGTTGCCCAGTTTTCCCAGTACCATTTCTGGAATAACTTTCATATCTATAGTTCCAATGGCACAAAGCAAAAGCAATCAGAGTAAAGTGATACATTAACAACAAAAAAATACAATGAAATTTTCATTTGCCACTGTGAATCAATGATAGGTCAAGTGAACAGAATGTAATAGTACCTGCCATTTACTTGAAGAGGTTTTATGCATACATACACACACACATACACACACACATATACATGCATATTTATTTATATATTATCTTTGATGCTTTGCATGGTTCATTTCATTTTATTAGTAAGAAAATTGAGACTCAAAGAAGTTAGTAATTTGCAAATATAACAACTTGAATTTGAAAATATATCCTCGTGATTATAGAGTATCACATTGAAAAATAAATAAGGCTATTAATTAATTGAAGAAACACCAAATATGTTAAATAGGTATAAATTTATGTGTATATGATATCTATATATATGATAAAGTCATAGGCTCCAATAAATTGAATTGAAAGATTTCTCTTAATTTAGGAGAAATCAAGAAGACCAAAAATAAACAATGTTAGATAGGAGTTGTAAATTTATAAAATGAATCTAAAAGATATCTAGCACAAGTGCAAAATTTTAACATATGCTAGGACACAGAAAAACCTGAATTTATTATTAATATTAGAAATAATGCAAAATTATTAATAAGTTAGAAAATAGGAAAACTAGCATATTATTTAATTTTAAGAGCAGGACATTTGAAAATTATGTACTTACATGTAAATTATAATTTCATCTATGTGTAATGTAGATAATGGGGGAAAATTAGACAGTCAGATTTAAATAAAAGTTTTAGAAGACCATAGTCTAAGAGGAAAAGGAAATAGTCTATGAAAGGAAAGATTTATCCTGTCTCTACAAGAAATACTGATAATCACATCGTTGCTGGGATTAATATGAAGAGATAGAAAAACAAAATATAATAACCGGTAAGAAAAAAATTTAGAAATGTGTGAGAGTGTAGCTTTTATAAAAGCTCTAACATATGGCTGAATTCTGAGTCCTGAATCCTACCCGCTCTGATGTTGTTTTATGATTGTATTTCATTTTTTTTCAATTACTGTGCAATTGTTATTGCAACATTTCATCCAGTCAAGGAATCAGAAGCCAGCATATGAATAATAAGTGTTTCATTCCAAGATGTAAGAGTGACTTAATACTAGGACCTCAATTGATATTACATAATAGTTGCAGGATAAATAATAATTTAGTGGCATCCCATAAATGCAAAATCAAATATCTTTCTTGAATTAGGAAATAGAAAAGAGACATTTTTAAATATGGTCACATTTCTAGTATGTTGAAAGAACACATGGGGAATTGAAAACATGGTTCATGCTCTAGCTGTGTGGGTGTGGTTGACAATATGTCCCTACTCCCCCCCGAAACAGCCTTCTTTAAAGTGGATGCCACACAATCAAATTTAAGTTAGCAACTGGTATTTCAAAGAAAGAAAACCCTCCTGTGAGGGCCTGTGCTACAAACCCCTTTGGAAAAGTCCCAGGGAGCACAGCTACGAATCATATGGCTGGAACCAGATATGGTTTCGTTAAATCCTTCTTTAAAAAAAAGATTTATTAATTTATTTTATGCATAGAAGAACCGGGGTGTAGTCCACAGGTGTGGGGTGTGGTGGTGAGAAGATTCACCAGAGACAGTAGGGAGCAGAACAGGCGGATCTACTGAAACACATGGCTGAGGGAGCAGCGGGCGAGGCAGGAGAGGTCTGCTGTGCCATGTGGGAAGCTCCCTGGCCGGGGGTGGAACTCGTGCTGCGGTGGCTGCTGATAGCTTCACAGTGCTGAGACTATAACTCCTGCACCACCCTGGAGGCCCTCTTTTAATAGTAATATTCACTAAACATTTCCATGCATGAAGTCCTAGACTGAGAGCTATATATGCAGGAAGAACATTCCATATAAGAACAGATGTGGCTTCATAATGAAAAAGAGCACCAATTTTCTTCTTGTGGGTTTTTAGAGTTCTTAGTATCATTTGGGTAACAGTACTTTGTTAGATGTGTCTATTACAAGTATTTTCACCCAGTCTGTCACTTGTCCTCTCATTCTCTTGACACTGGCTTCTGTAGAGTAGAAGTTTTTAATTTTAATGCAATTAAATTGCCAATTTTTATCTTTCCTGTATTATGTTTTTGGTAACGTACTTAAAGAATCCTCATTTATGTCCGTGATAATTTAGGCTTTCTCCTTTACTGTGGCTTAAGAATCTTATACTTTCAAGTGTTAGATTTAGGTTTGTGGTGTATTTTGAGTTAATATTTGTGGAGTATATAAGGTTAGGATCTACATTTATGATTTTTCAGCTGCATGTAAAGTTAACATTTGTTCCATTGGGATGCCTTTGCTCCTTAAAGGGCACAGATCTCAGTCTATACTATCCAATCTGTCTTTGACCTGTTTGCTCCTTCCTCTGTCAACATCACATGCCTTGATGACCATAACCTTATAGTAAGTCTTAAATTTAGGTAGCATTGGTTTTCCAGCTTTGTTCTGCTTCTATATTGGCTACTCTGGGTCATTTAACAATCCATATAAACTGTAGAATTAGTTTGTCGATACAAATAAGATAACTTTCTTGTATTTTTATTGGCATTTTATTGAGACTGTAGAACATGTTGGAAAGAACTGACATCTTGACAATATTGGGAACTTTTCTCTATGAACTTGATATATCACTCCATTTGTTTAGTATCTTTGATTTTTGATTTTGTTCATCAGACTTTTGTAGTTTTCCTCAGATCTGTGTTATATAATATATAATGTATATAACACATACATAATATATATATACACGCACATATATATCTGATGCATGCTTATATTTTTCAATTTGGGGCATATTACTAGAAAGGGCAATATATTTTTCCCCCCAATTATGTTTATTGAGTTAAAGTCAGAGGATTATTATCACAGTATGTTTTTAATTCCAAATTCCATTGTTCATTGCTGGTCCATCTTCATTCTTCACGTTCCCTCAACCCTCGAGTTAGTCACTGCTTCCTACCCTTACTTTCCTGTAATCTTTGGAATTTTTCATTCAGTTTAGTAGCTACCCACATTTTAAATAGTTAACAAGACTTTTTATCAGATGTTTTTGTCAAAATTTTTGATGAGGCTTCTATTTCTCAACTGGACCCCAAGCTAATATAACATGTAAAATATCTTAGAAAATTCACTTACTGAAAATCACAAAATTGATTCCTTATTGTGTTGGAAACTAGTACTTTTAACTACTGTGCCGATATTCATCCTTTTCCCCTCCCAGATGCACTCTCCATCCCACTCTTCTTCGTGCAGTGGGAGGCTGACTGGTTTACTGGATTCTTTTGTATTCTGTTAGCCACTAGGGAATTCTAGCAAAGACCTGGATGAGGGAGGGCCTTTATTTTCCCAGTTATCTCCCTGCTACTTGGTTAATAGCTTTAGCGCCTACTGAAGGATTGTGTTCACAGTTCTCCATCTCTATTTTGTGATTACACTTTTTCCATTTGCCCAGTTACCCAAAGGGAGGTAACTTAGGCCTGCTGTTTCAGCTGTAGAGTACTACACCTTTCCCTAAGGCTTCCAAGTACATTGCCAACACCTTTATAAACCATCTCTTTATTAAACACTTCTTAAATTATCCTAATTTAGCTGCACCATCTGTTTTCTGCAGGGATCTTGACCAAAACCATGATGTTCAAAACTCTACTCTCTACCTTAATTTATAATACATAACTGCAAGCCAAATAGTGTGCTAAATGCAAAACTTTATCAGCCAGATATTTAAAATTCCATATACTGAGCTTATTATTCATTTATTATTTTTTTAAATGTATATATTTTTATTGTTATTTATATCTTTTACATTTTGTATTCCCCTTGAGTAACCCACCACCAAATTCACCCGTGTTCCATCTCCGTGGTCCCTTGTGTTCTTTTCTACTCCATTTGTGCCCTTACCCTCCCCCCACTGAGTGTCTCTCTCCTATTTGGTTTCCTTATAGTCCTGTTATAAGTGAAACCATTCGATATTTTTCTTCCTTTCTGGCTTATTGCAGCGACATGGATGGAATTAGGGGGGATAATACTCAGTGAGTTTATAATTTAATTTTAAAAAGTATTCAGGAGGGTAAAATCCACTTTGATAGTTGGCAAAATATTATTTTTATATAATAAGGCTTTTGAAGGAATGAAGCACTGTTTTAGCCATTCATTTATTTATCCTTGAGTTAAATACCGCTAGTCATTTCTCATGTTCTATTCCAGAAATTATCCATTCATTTACAAAGATGGATGGATGGATGGATGGATGGATGGATGGATGGATGGATGGATGAGTGGGAGAATAGTTTGACATTGACAATTTTGTTGAATGAGTATATGAATTTAGAAAGTAAAATACAAGAACCACAAAGAAATCTGAATGTAATGTTTCTAGTACATTGTTGAATAATGTAATGTATGCCAAGAAATTAAGAAAGACAAATTTGAGTTTCTCAATTCAAATAATAGCCATCCCTCTTCCTAAGAGAATGAAATCAGAAAAATTAATGACTGGAATGTGAATTGTTACTGTAAATTAACCCCCTTCCTGGAAAAAATACATTCTCCTTTGGAATATTGAAATTATTTTTTCATATCACAAGTAAATGTGCACTGATGTATATCCTCATACTTTAATTTGATGTATTATAATTATTGTAGCAAGATTGGGAGAAACAATAAAAGCCCGTGTCCATACAAAAATATAAATGCAAATGGTTGATAGGCATTTAGTATTCATAAATGCATGATAATTGGGAACAGCCCAATTTTCCATTGATTGGTGAATATATAAATAGAAATAAAATGTGTTATGCATATACTACGATTATTCAGAAATAATAATGGACAGCAGTGTGTGAGTACCAGACATAGGTCAATTCAAATGTGTATAAAATACTTAAACCAGACACAAAAGGCTGTGCATTAGCTGATTCCATTTATATGAAGTTCCTAGGAAAGGTAAATCTCCAGGAGAAAGTAGTGCTTCCTGGGAGGAGGGTGTGAATAGGGATTGAGACCACGTGGGGAGGAGCGAATCTTTTAGGGGTGATGGAAAAGTTCTAATGTGGTGATGGCTACCTCGCTGCATAAATCTACTAGAAATCATTAACATGTAAACATCAGTGTGTAACTTTCATGGCATATAAACTGCACTTCCATAAAGCTCTTTACAAAAAGCAAATACATCCCAACTAACACAATTTCAAGTGTAGTGTACATTTGTAGAGAGTTTTGAAGGAAATTTCAGTCACATATATCAAAAACCCTAAGATTACGTTCTCTTTCATGCAGCAGTTGTGCTGCTGAGATTTTGTACTAAGGAAATAATTTAACAGTTAATATATATAGGAAGGTTTGGACAAAAGGGTTTCATTTTAACGTAGCATTTTCTATATATTTTTTTTACCTTGTAATCATTTCCAATATTCCAATTTGGTTTGCTTATGGATAATTATTTAATCAAATACATAAAACCTGGCTTTAAGCTGAATAGTAATAGTAAACTTAGTAGAATTCATCTAAGTGTTCCAAGGGAACAATGGAGGAGTTTGGTAACTTGTCTCCATTGTCAGTTGCCTTCTTTTTAATTCAAATAATACTGCTTCTAATACTGCTTTTAATGACCACAGAGAGACTGCTTTTCCTAGCCTGCTTCACAAGTAGATGCACATGAAATACTATATGTGATTAAAATGGATGTCCTCGATTTAAGGCTAAAGCCACTTGACATGAAATTGCTTGAGCTCTAGTTCTGTTTGATTTTTCCCCCCCTCTATCCTGAGACTTGAAGATGTGGTGTAGGTGAGTCAGCTTAAACCATGTGGGTGAGGGCTCTCCTGTGCAGTAGGGCAGGGTAGCCACACAGAAGGAACCTGGGACCCTGGACAACCACATGAGGCAGAGCTGCTCTTCCAGTTCACAATAACCAGAATGTCAATGTAAAAGAGCACTAGACTTAGGTAATATTTGGCATTGCCTTTGTTCTTAGTGTTACAGTAGCAGATAGTAGCAATATGGGAGGGGCCAAATAAATACATGATACAATTCATTGGGATTTAACTATTATATATTAGATTTGACTATTTTAGGTATGTGGGCATGGGGAATTATGCATTTTCAGGTAAAAAAGTAAGTTCTGTGCTATTATTCCATTATTATGTATTATGCCAATTTAAAGACACACACACACACGCACACAGTACACACATACACATTCATTCCAGCAGCTGACACATCAAGTTATAATAGCACTAGAAATTGACAAAGCATGGAAAGAGTTTGTCTCATAAAGCTATTTGGGGTTTCTAAAGTATTATGTGCAGGATGGTTAAGTGATACTCTGATATTTATTTACATTCCCACATAATATTCTACAACATGTCAGTATGATATTTCCATTCCTGTTTAATGCTTTATGTTTGCAAACTCTTACTTATAAGACGTCAGCTCCCACTTCTAGATACGCTGTTCCCACATCTATTTCTGTAAGCCTAATAATTCTTCAGTCTAAACCTAAAGGACATTCAAAATTGAGTCAAGTATCTTGCCCATTCATGAGAAAGAGATGTACACTTCGGTCTAAGCAATCTGTTAGCTACCTAGTGCTCGTAAGTATGTGCTTCAGGAGAGATCCCAGATTGATGATAGACTGAACAGCAAAAACTACCTCACTTTGTAGTGAGCTGTCTTAGGAGATGTTGGAGCTATCCTGTGATAGGCCGGTCAAGTGTTACAGACAGTGAAGATGATGTGAAGGAAATTCAGTGTGTCTTTCAGCCCCAGGGATGTTTCAGACTGTGGGTCATTTCAGTTGTCAACAATTTTTGTCACAAGGCCATGCCACCTTTTGAAGGCGATGCTTACCATACAAAAAAAGCTTCCTCTCAAATTATAATTTCTATAAATTTAAAAATAATTTTGCATACTAAGCTTCTGGGTCTATGCTAGCCAGATTTAGGCAGAGCTTCATAATCAGAGTTTCAGCTGTTTTTACTGGAAACTGACTGCTATGATATGTTATCATAAGAATTTATTTTGCTTTGCTGTTTTGGGGCCTTGAAAACTAACTTTGTGGGACAACTTTGCAAAACCCACGTATGTTCCATAAAGAAACAAATAAGATTTTTTTTTTTTTTTTTTTTTAGTATCTGGAATGTTGACAGTTAATTTCTAGCTTAGAGAATTGGTTATCCATCAGAAGTTTACTTACAGTATGTGTTATTGAAATATAAATTTTACATGTTGGTATACCATAGGACACAAAGAATATTGGCTAGAAAAATAAGCAGAAATGTCTTCGTGAACTTTGAGATAGAAACAACTGCTGTTCGCTGTCTAATAAAATGATAAGGATGCTTACATAAAATCATAAAGCATTTATTACGAACTCTCTGTCTTTAAAGATAAAATTAAGATAGAGATTTTCAACACCTACTCTCTTGATTTTCTGTAGACTGGTCATTTGTCTGTGAGAACAGAAATGCTGATTTACTTGTGCCTTCGGCGACATTAAGAAAGGCAGGTGGAACTCAGGCTGTGAATCAGAAATTCCATAGTTGAGAAAACCTGAAAGTCAGGAAGGTCATATTCAAGGCCAAGTGAAGATGCCGTCTGACCTAAATTAGCAAAAGTGCACTTTCAAACACAAAACGGAAATGCTCGCCATGTAGGTATCTTCATGTCCAGTTCATCTCCGCCAATGGAAAAGCTGTTCTGGTATGGAGGTTTCCCAGCAGCAGAGGTGGCAGGCAGACATGAGCTTACTCTCCCAATCCTGCCAGATAAACCCTCTCTACAGACCAGTGTGAATGTTCATGGAACAGTGTGAACAGAGGAGCTTAGCTCTGCAGATAGATGTACTGGCTTAACCCACCAGCAAATTTAAAGGCAGGCCTATAACATCCATTGCAGGACATCATTTCTATTCTGTTGTATTTCTCCCCAGCTAGTGCTCCTATTTTTCTTCTTTGAACCCATTCCCCACACTTGGAGGGAGCCCATCGATTAACTGGTTGGGTTACCCCCACCTCTAAGTGAGAGAGATATGGTTTAAGCTCCAAAGGTGCTTGCTGCTCCATGAATAAGGGCAGCAGACCCTTGCCTCAGCAACAAGAGCAGGTAAACGTGGTGAAATGCACATATTTATAGATGACCCTGCAGGGTTTATAGGGGGAAGCTGGAGTCTCTCCAGTGCAGATCTGGCCTGAGGTGACTGTGCCCTCGAGGTCAGTGCAAGGCAGCTGACTGGTTTTCTACCTGCAGCCTGAGAACAGCTGTTACATTTTGAGACTAGAGCATTTAAAACCAAGTCTTGGACCTGTTAAGATCTAATAATTAGAATGAGAAATGGCAGGACTGGGAGTATAACATGCCATAGTCCTGATGTTAGGGAAATGCTTCCCAAAGAAACGATTTTGTGTCAAGTTGCAGTTATTAAAACGAAAATATTTAATTAATTTTGTGGTCTGAGTAAGAAGTAGAACCCCCAGAAATCAATGCCACGAAGTTCATAACTTTGATGATATGACCATCTCATTGAATAGTGCCTTAGCAGAAAAGCAGATGGGCTCTGATTAGACTTATAAATATAGAAATGTATTGATCATCCAAACAGAACTCCTTGAAGTGTTCCCTGTATGAGGTCAGTGCATGTTTAAAAATGGAGGAAGAAGCTGGTGCCTGTCTTACCAGGCCCCAGCTAAGTTTGTGGTGCTGACATCTCAATAAATTACGGAGCCTTATTGACTTGTTCGGACTGTGCACAAATGAAAAGTGATTATGTTGAACGTACTTTAGAGAAATGTACAAAATTCTTCTTACATTCTAGTGTGTAGATGTAAGTTTTGTCCATGTTAGAGTCCAAAGGAACTGGAGAGTTGTGGAGGATACATTTGGCAAGAAGGAACTAGGGCTCACTGCGAGTTCCTGACTCTCTTGGCTGCAACCAATTCTGGCCCATTAACCTTAAACCCCTCTTTTTGTTTCCACAGTGAATGTGATATTGTTCACCTTCTACACTTTCTGTGTTTCTGCGTTATCTCCAAGCCCATCAAGTAAATCCAAACATCATCACTAAACCCAAACCTCAACCCAAACCCAACTTCCCCTAGGAATTTTGGAATCCTGATGGAAACTCCCAAATAGTCCCTGGAAGCTTTCCCTTGTCAGGTATAATACCTTTGGCTCAATTCCTGCTTTTCCCAGGGCAAACAAGGAACTTTATCATCCCTCTTAATAACCAAATACATATTAGTCATGAAATTGTATTTATACAGAACTCTTAAAAAATGTGAAAGAAAGCTTTACCTTTCACATAAAGCATCTGTAAGGACTTTTGTTAGAATAGGTTATGTAAAATGTCTCAATCATGAAAATTCTAGAAACACTTTCAAGATCAAAGTAATCAACATCCACTCTCAATAAATATTATTGCTAAGTCTGTCATTTATGTACCATAGTTTTGTTCCCAAATCACTGAAACTTTCTTAGGAGCAAGGAACAGCATTTTATCTTAGCCTTTAGAAATGTAACTCTACTCAAAATAAACCAGGCTAGACCTGGAGGGATTTATTCAGAGACATCTCTATTTTAAAATGTGAGGTTTGAAATCTTAGCATCAGCTCTACTATCTTGTTTCTAGAATGATATGCTACATTTTGTAGAACTTACTATTTTAGATTTATTACTATATCTCACAGGTGATTTAGAGAAACTATTATGAAAAAAATTAGAAATCAAGACTATGTATAGGGAATAGCCAACCTGAAAGAAACGTTGGAGATTTAAGAAATATAAAAGTCTCTGTATATATTTCTGTATTCTCAGTTAATACAAGACAGTCCTTTTGAATGTTAAAAGTTCTAGGTAGATCATATCGAGGCCTTTGCAGATATTTCTACCATCTCAAGAATCTTCTAAAGTGAAACTACTAACATTCATTTTATGAATGAGAAATCTGAGACCTAAATAAGTAGAAAAATTGCAGTTTTATAAGAATAGAGAGTTAATATCTCGTAAACATTTACCTCTTTAAGACTATCATATTTCATTTATATTTATTTATTTTTTAAAGATTTATTTACGTCTGCATACAAGAACTGAGGTTTAGGCCAGAGGTGCGGGGGTGGTGGGTGAGAGGATTCACCAGAGACAGAGTGGGGAGCAGAACAGGCAGATCTACTGAAGCATACTGCTGAGGGGAGCAGCGGGCGAGGCAGGAGAGGTCTGCTGTGTCATGTGGGTCAGCTCCCTGGCCAGGGCTCGAACTCATGCTGCAGTGGCTGTGGATAGCTTCATAGTGCTGAGACTTAACCTGTTGTGCCACCAGGGAGGCCCCTATTTCATTTATATTTAATAATGGAAACAAAATATGCAATAGGATGTCAGGACCAGCCAGTTAATTTGAGCCACCTCCCTAATGATGAAGCCATAACTGACATTGGAATCCACTGACTCAAAATCATTGATATATTTTTACTACATGAAAAAAAAATATTTGGGTGAATCTGGTATATACATGCTATCTTAACAAGGCTGTATTTATAACTCTTACATAATTGATATTATTGGATAAAACACTTCCTATTTTCTTATTTTAATGACATGCTTTGCAATTTTGCCCATTGTTGCTGCAAACAATACTCAAAAAAAACTCTTACATATATTCTACCAAAAATCTTATGGAGAGTCCTTGAGAGAATGATTCAATAGTAAATAGGTCATGAGTGACTTAGGGTAGTTTATTTTCATTGAATAAGCTGGGTTTAATTGCATGGAAAGTTTAGAATTCTCTGGTATTGGTCACCATTAATTGTTGAATTGATTCATTTTTGGCTGGGGTAGTAGAGGGATTTAGGAAGACATAGATTTGAATTTCGGTGCCCCAGGAGATTTGTACAAAATAAACCTGGATGAGTTTCAGGCACAGATGATAGTGGAGGAGGATACCTCAAGCTGCAGGAAACTGGGTAAACATAAGGTTAGAAACTAGGAACGCTGCCAAAGGGAATGTAAAAGGCAGCACAGATATTTCAGCTACGTGTTCATTTTGCCAAGGGATCTGCCCTGGATCCCATGTGGTGCATGGGAGACAGGGAGCAGAAGCATTCCAGATACACAAGGCATTTGGACTGTGAGGAGCTGGAGAATGAGAAATGGCAACTTCATATTGAATCACAGCAGTTTTCTCTTCCTGGACACGCCTCCATCTTCCTGCATTCACCTGACACTCCCCCCTCCCCACAGATGGCCCTCTTGTCTACCCACGGCAGAAAAACAGGGTCAGCCATCTGGCACAAGCTTTGCAAAACCCAAATGTCTTCAGGAACCAGGAAGGTGAGCAAATCAGGAAGCAGGAGGTACTGCTCTGTGCAAACTGAAGGAGGCGTCACCTCCAAGAGCTCTAGTTCTTTGCCCGTTGAACAGTCTCTCTTGGGCAGGAGGACTTGTGGTTGACAAGGGAAGTCACTGATTGCCCTTCACACTGGAACCCAGGAGGGGCTCGCCCCGTTCTTCCGGTTCTGAATGGTGAATGGTTCCCATGCTAAATGGCAATACTTTGAGGCTCTAATGTAGAGAGTCTCTTGGTAGTTACTCACTGGATACTTACCAGTCCATCCCGTCTCTCTGTAACTTTCTTCCCTACTTTTCCATCTGTTGCCTCAGATTGATTGTGACCTAAAACTGAATAAATATCTACCTGGAATTTAAATAAAATGAGAATAGATTTTTGACCTATGTGAAAAGTTCAGGATATTTTTAATGTGATATCTCACAGATTTTAAGTAGCATGTGTAATATTTAGGTAGATTAAAATGCTTACTAATTTTAAATATTAACTATAAACGCACTATCAAACTTCTGAACTATTAAATACTGAAAATATTGTTACTGGGGTCTCCCTGGTGGTACAAGAGGTTTAAGTCTCAGCACTATGAAGCTATCTCCAGCCACTGCAGATTGAGTTTGATCCCTGGCCAGGGAGCTTCCCACATGGAGCAGCAGAACTATCCTGTCTCGCCCGCTGCTCCCCTTAGGAGTATATTTCAGCAGATCCACCTGTTCTGCTCCCCACTCTGTTTCTGGTGAATCCTCTTACCATCCCACACCTCTGGCCTACACCCCAGCTAGTTTGCATAAATAAATACATCTTAAAAAAAAAAGAACTCTTCAAGGGTTTCTTGATCCAAAAACATAAAAATAAAGATACATTCTAAAAACTTTACTTTTTTTCCAAAAAGGAAGCATAGACTGAAAAAATTATTGGCCATATTAAGTTGAACTTAATTTGTGGGTATACTCTGGGCCTGACTTAGGGAATTTCTTCTCTGTAAAGGATTTGATGTGCTTTCCCTGGGGTCTAGAACCTTCTATGAACCAGTAGTGGGTCATTTTAATCTCAGGTGTTTTAATCTGGACACTTTAGATGCAGCTCCTCAGCCTTACGGTGGTCCCAAGACCTCGGCTGTAATGTCAGCCTCTCTGTGGTCTTAGTTCCCAAAGCAATCACATGCCATTTACAGCTTTTTCTTCTACCCACCATTTTGAGCTGTTTTGGCTTAATTTTTACCTTTATAGATTTCCATTGCTTATTGTAAGCCCATCAGCATCTTTATTTCTCCAGAAGTCCTTTAGTATAGCAAATTTCCATCCTTCACTGTTAGAAACTAAGTCCAAGAACATGGTATTGGTTTCAATGCTTCTTTTTTTTTTTTTATACATACAAGTTGGGGTACAGGCCAGAGGTGTGGGGCGGCGAGAGGGTTCACCAGAGACAGAGCGGGTAGCAGAACAGGCAGATCAGAAATACACTGCTGAGGGGAGCAGCGGGCAAGGCAGGAGAGGTCTGCCACGCCATGTGGGATTCTCCCTGGCTGGGCGTCAAACTCGCGTCACCGCTGCCGACAGCTCCACAGCGCAGCGCTTAATCGCTGCGCCACCAGGGAGGCCCTGGTTTCAATGCTTCTTATCTTCTCTCCAAATAAACCCCTTCTTTACCAAAATAGCAAGCATATGAGCAGGAGATAATGAGCAGGATGGATGGTGTGTGTGTGTGTGTGTGTTGAAGTATATATATGTATCTATGGTTTGACAAGAAGCTGTATTTGTTACTTTGGAAAACTGAAATTGATGTCCTTGTCTGGTGACTAAGTATTCTTTTTTAAGTAAACCTGATTCTTTAGTGTGTGCTGGATATATTGTTGTGGGAATGTTAACAAAATCAGATGCTAATTTCCATTAAGGAGCTGTCTCTGATGTTATGAAAATGAGGTTTTTCTTCATTGATGGTGCTGTGAGCTAGCAACTGTTAAGTAAAAACTTTTGCTTTCATGTATCCACAAAAAGAGAGAAGAAGCAAGTTGGACTCTGTATACTGATAGCATTTTATTCTTCTAATTAAGCTGACACTCTTTTTTTCCCCCTTTTTGCAACCACTTGGGAAACACATACAATGTAGTGAGATCAATGCCACTTTTTTCGATCATCAGGGATTTAATGATGTCTGAGAGAAAATTTCACCTTTTTTCTCATTGTTTTATGCCAAGGAAATCCAATAAATTATCCAATTAACCTCAAAAATCTGCGGGGTGTCAGGGTATGTTGTGCATGGCACCTTTTGATAAAATGTACTACTTTCCTCCTGGCTTTTTCTAGCCTTAGGTGTGATCACCGTAGTTCTCCCACCACCAACACACCCATTGTCCATCATCTTGTTCATTGAGCTCCTCTCCTTCCCCTTCCCATTTTGACACCCCCTTCTCTTCCTCCCTCTGCCCTCCTGGATGACTCAGACTTACACTCAGCTTTCCATGTTTGTCCATATCTCACCCTTTGTTTGATTTCTCTATATTCCATGCATAAGTGAAACCTTTGGTATTTTTATTTCACATTCTGGATTATTTCACTTAACATAATCCCCTCCATTTCCAGCCATGTTGCTGAAAATGGCTTCAGTATATTTTGTGATCACTGAGTAGCACTTCACAGTGTATATATACAGATTGCATCTTCTTGATCCACTCATCTGTTTTGGGACATTTGAGTTGTTTCCATATCTGGGCTATGTGAAGGTTTCCTTTTGAATTAGTGATTTTGTGGTCGGTGGGTCTATTCCTAGGAGTGGAATTGCTGAGTCCTATGGAAGATCTATTTTCAGTGTTTTGAGGTACCTACACACAGCTTTCCACAGGGAGTGGACTAGTCTACATTCCACCAACAGTGTAAGAGGGTTTCTTTTTCTCCACATCTTTGCCAGCACTTGTTGTTTCTTGTCTTTTTAATATGGGCCATTCTCAGTGGTGTGAGGGGCTATCATTGTGGTTTAGATTTGCATTGCCCTGATGATAAGTGAATATGAACAGTTTTTATATGCCTGTTGCCTCTAAGCATATGTTTTCTGAAGTATCATTTTAGCTCTTCTGCCCATTTTTTCATTGGGTTGTTTGTTTTAGTTGAGTTGTATAAGCTCTTTGTAGATCTCCTCTCAGTCCCTTGTCAGACGTATGGTGATGTGCAAATATTTACTCCCATTCGGTAGGGTGTCTCTTCATTTTGGTTGCTGTTTCTTTCACTGTACAAGAGCTTTATAGTTTAATGTAGTGTCAATTGTTTATCTCCTTTTTTTTTTCCTTGCTGCTGGAGATGAATCTTCAAGATGTTTCTGAAGTTTTTGTCATGGAGTATTTTGCCTGTTTGCTTCTATCTATTTTATGGGTTGAGATTTTAATTCCCAAGATTTTATCCATTTTGAGTTGATTGTCACGTACAGTATGACATAGTTTCACTCTCTTGCATGTGCCAGAAAGCCTCTTTATCTTGCGTCCTTTTGCTTTTGGCAGATATGAAATTATTTGGGTATCTTAACACTTTGTGTGCCGGTGCCCTTTTAAATTTGCCAGCCCTTGGGGCTGGCCATTTTCTGTGCCACCGCATGAATGGTATAAGCATTCAATAAAACACACACAACTCCTGAACTACTGGATATATTTTAATGAATTTTTAAATGCGTAGAGATTAAAGCTTCTAGACTGAGTACGATCAAAGAAATAGCTCTTAATAGTTCCAAATAAATCCACCGTGGCGTGAAAAACTGGAGACTAGATGAATACATATTAATATGTGAGTGGCCACCTGATACTGGTGACAAAAACACATACTAATACGTGAGCGGACCACAAAGTGTTAAGGCAGGCATGTTAAAGAACACATGGGATTTAAGCAAAACAAAAAACATGAAGTGTTTATGCTTTCTCATCAAATAATTGATTTCTTGAAATATTCTGCACATAGTCAACTTCAGAGAAAATAGGGCTATTGTGTTTTTCCCAGGGTCAGAGAGAGGGAATGTTTCTTGTTCTTTAACACTTGTTCAGAAATGCACTGCTGAAGTTAAAAACAAACAAACAAAAAAAGGTAAGATCTTGTTAAATGTAGAAATGCCACAAAAGGATACTATCAACTAGAAGAAATATAAATTATTAAAGGTAATTTTTAAAATAAGGCATTATTAGGTAGTTAAAAGTAAATAAATTCCTCTAAAGTGCCTGCCTGATTGTTTATTATGCTAACTACTTACAGGTCAGCGCTCCAGATTTTGATAACACTGGTCAACAAATTTTTACAAAAGTCATGTTACTGAAATAAAATTAGTCATTTCCTATCAGGTTGTTTGTGCTCAGCACGAATATGACAGTCAAATTCTAATTTTGGCCCTAGTTTTTTTTTGTAATCTGCAATAAATTGATGTTTACACCACGAAACGCATGCCAATAGTAATAGACTTACGGTTAATACCTGTAAGAAATCAGGTCATAGACTATTTCTTAGATTTCTTCGCTTGTCTCTTGTACAGCTGTTTAGAAATAGAGTAGAGGGAAGACGGTTTCCATTGTGCAGAAGCACAGCCTTAAGACTTAGTTTCGAAGAGTCTAGAAATAATCTCCATTCTTGTGGGTCATGAGTGATTTCTAAGCCATTCACGAGGCCCTCAATATCGGAACAGAATACCAGAGTACTTTCCTTTCTGAAGAAAGGCTCCAACTGCTGGTGGCGCTTTAGATAGAAAGTAATTGTGACATCTTCTTCTGGAAGATTCCATTGTTGGAGTCTTGATCCTAGCAATTCTGCCTTGTTCTTGGAGAAGACCAAATCACGAACCAGGTTATTGAGTTCTTCCTGTGTTAGTCAGTGTGGGGCTGATGATGCACCACAGTGAAAATCTGGATCACTGCATGCTGATGGAATAGGAGAAGAACAGGTAGGTTCATTCACCCTTGTCCTCATCAGATGAATCAAGAGAATATTCTGCTGGAAGTTCTAGAATAGGAAGTCCCTCACCATGTGGAGCTGGTCTTAATGCAGACAGAATATTTAGGTAAACTATTCTCGACTTCTTTTGCTTTGTTATTCCACTGGAAAGAGGAGGAAGCTGAAGTAACCATCTTTTATGTGGTTGCTTGGCTTTCTCCACACCATGGGGACTGCAAACGGCATTGATGGTCTTTTGCCATTGAACCACTGTAAAAGATGTGTTGTACATGGAGCACAGCATATATGTGGGGCCGAAGGCTTGTCTTGGTCACCAACCTTGCATCTGAAGTCAAGATGATAAGCCTTCTTCACTTGAGAAGTGATACTTTTCTTCTGGTTGGCAAATGTCACTTCCCCACAAATACAGCAGAAATTGTCCATGCACACTTTTGAGGCATTACTGTTCTGTATTGTGCCTAAATGAATAAAATAATAACAGTTCTTTGGAACAGTAGCTTAAACTGTCTCGCACAAAGTCTGAAATCTTTTCAAAGCTCAACTTTTCTGACAGGGCTTTCTATAATGCACTGCTGACATCAGCTTCCTTCAGCAGCCGCCTGGCAGTAGTATTGCATTGCATCAGCAAATGATGCACTCAACTCTGGATGATGTGTGCATGATGGTATAATGCAATGCAATATTACATCATTCTAGGCTGATTTGGGATGTTGTTGCAGTCCTACTGGATAAATTTATACAGCAAAACATATAAAATAAATTCTATGAAACATCTTCAAAAGGAGAGCTAATAAAAATTTTCAGGGTTATATTCATGTTTAGCACACCAAGATACTACAGATTAGGGCCTTTTTAAGTCAGTAACAATCTCACTGTTGACCAGTGTAATTATTCTTATTGTTAATTGGAAATTAATAGGAAGTGGAATAACTACAAGGAAATGTTTCACACACAGTCATGTAAAGTAAAATTTTTATAAACTTATGGCAAGTATATATACTACAATGACTATTTTGTGCTTAACTGTAGAAGAGCTGATGAATTTTATTCTATACTTGTAACATGCAGTGCTGGAAACTGAACTCAGAATATAGATCAAACTACTGGTAGGGAAATCCATAATAAATTTGATAAATATGTTATTGAGAAAGGTGCCAAAGAATTGTCATAAATACATAGATTGTGACATATTTTACATAATCTCATTGCTTATGCAGTATCTTCATTTTTACTCATAACAATTTGTGACGAAACTCCTCTACTGCATATTCAAATCGATGCATTATGTAGCTGTTAATCATTCAGTTAATCTTTCCAGATGTCACCAAAATGAGGTTTAGGGTGGAAGCTGAGAGTGTGAGTTTTTCGAGATGATTGATTGGGCAGCTAAAGTGGCTTTTCTTTAGTTTTCTCTGGAAATAAGAATCATGATTCAGAGCACAAAAGGAAAACATTGAAATCAATCTGGAGTTGAAAGAGACTGTCAGAGAGGCAGCAATCCTGAATGGAATAGGAGAAAAGAGATGAAGTCATTCAAAGAAGAATTTAAAGACTTCCATGAGCCACAACTTTATTGGGGAAGGTCATTTTCAGAAAGCATAGTGTATGTTTGAGAAGGTGATTAAAAAAAAAAAAACAGCCAATGATCATGTGCATAAAAACAGTGAAAAGTTGTAAGTGAAAAAAAATCATTTCTTGAAGGTGCTGGATACCTTGTGAAGCTAAGGGTGTGGAATGTCAGTCAGGACAGGGCCTGTGAGTCTTTCTCTTTTATTTTTTTATAATTGAGGTAATGTTGGTTTTGAAAGTATTAGATCCCCCACTTCCGGTGCTATTACCATAGGGCTTCCGCCACCAAAGCAGCCATAGTCTACTACCATAGTCTACTGTGTTCCCTCTCCACTCTCTGCCTGCTGCTCTCTGAATGCCTAAGTTAGTCAACTTTCAGTGGCTTGTTTTTGAGTTCAGCTTTATCTAACCTTTACTCTGGTATCTGTATGTTCCATGTATAAGTGACGCCATCACATATTTATTTTCCTCCTTTTGGTTTATTTTTTGTAGTAAGGTCGCTTCTAATTCCGTCCAGTGTTGCCACGCATGACCTCAGTTTGTTTTTTTCATAGCTGAGTGGTATTCCGTTGTGTATATATACCATACCTGTTTGATCTGTTCATCTGTTTTGGGGTAGTTTGGTTGTTTCCATAGTTTGGTTACTGTGAATAGAAATATTGAACATGGGATTGCAAGTATCCCTTCAAATTAGTGTTTTGGTGTTCTTTGGGTAGATAATTGCAGGCATCTTTTTAACCTCCCACATTGATAGAAACACTGAAGACAAACAAGGGTGTTCCTTTGGAGAAACTGGTCCCAGTAAGTTATACCAATTCCATGCATCTTATGACTTAGCAGTTCTCACATGCATTCCACATAGATATTCAGATACATGTGTGAAGCTGTTAATCACAGTGACTCTGATGGTCAGAAATTGGAGGCAGTTTAGATATTGTCACTGGGGAAGTACATCCAGGTAAAGATACACCTTGCTGACTCAGTGATTCCAAACAGTGAATTCAATGTACACTTAGGAACATGGATAGATCTTTTTGTTCTTTAAAACCAAGTTAACTGAGGAAACATTCACAAACTCTAAGGAAACATTCACGAACACTAAAACTTGATTCAGAGCACAATATGTAGCACCATGTATAGACCTTGATGAGTTCGAGCAAACCTCTGTGGTCAGGCACATATAATTCTAACCAAGATATACAAGGCCTTTATCACCCTAGAAGTTCCCTTGTGCCCCTCATGCCCTTTTCTCTCTACCACCCTCCTTCCCAGACAGTCACTCTTTTCTGTCCTGTAGTTTTGACGTGTCTAGAATATTAAAGTTACAAAATAAACTTTACATCATCCTTTTTGTCCCAGTTGTTTCCCTTAGGTTTTAAGATTCTTCTGTATGGACATATCAACAGATCTTTGTACTCTTGAGTAGTATGCAGTTAGTGGACTGTAACCAAAATGTGCTTATGCTTTCACCCATGGGTGGAATTTGAATTGTTTCCAGATCTGGGTTCTTTTGAATATTCAGCTATGAACATTTGCATGCAGATATTTGTGTGAACTTCCATTTTATTTTCTCTTGACTAAAAAAGCCCAGGAATTGCTGAATCATAGGAACAATTATGTTTACATGTATAAGAAATTGCTCTACTGCTTTCTAAATGATCCCACCATTTTATATTCCCACGACCAAGGTAGAATTCCTAGTTGTATTACATCATAGTTTGTTAGTGCCAAACGTTTTAGCATTAGTCATTCTGGTAACAATTTACTGGTATGTTGTTATAAATTAAATTTATGTTTGTTGATAGCTAATGCATTTGGGTGCCAATTTCATGTGCCTTATCTGTTTATTTATGTGTTGAAGTACTACAACCAGTTTTTTGTTCTCTTTCTATTTGGTTGTTTGTATTCTTACGTTAACTTGTAAGTGTCCTTTTTATATTATGGATATACGTCCTCTATAAGATACATGTTCTCCAATCTATAACTTGTATTTCATTTTCTATCAGTCTTTCAGAACAGAGTTTATAAGGCAGTTTAATTTATATAAACTTTTCCTTTATATTTGTGCTTTTGATATTATGATGAGACTTGGTAGATCTCACTCTCCCTTCTGTCTTGCTCCCCTCTTTCCCTCCCTCTCTCTCTCCTCTAATTTCAAATCATATATCTAAAACCTTTAAAATGTACTGATTCCTGTAGCTTTATATTAAGTCCGGGTATCAGGTAGTATAAGTGCTTTTGCTGTTTTGTATTCTTTGCTTTTCAACATAAATTTTAGATACAACTTCTCAATTAATGCAAATAAACTCCTAGAATTTTGACTGCAGCTTTATTGAATTTGTAGTTAGTAATATAAAAAGAAGTATCTTAATAATAATGGAATGTTCTTATGACGAATGTGGGTCAATTTTTTAATTTGTTTTTTTCAACATTGTTTTATAATTTTCAATGTGTAGGTCTTACTTATATTTTATCAAATTAATTCCTAAATATTTCATGTGGGTTTTTTTTTGATGGCACAAAAGTTATAAATACACTGCTTTAAAATTTAAAGTTATGTATCTTATTTGCCAGTGTACAGACATGCATTTTTTTTTGTCTTGACTTCTATCCTGTACCTTTGGTATCATATCTTTTGATAAATCCTTGATAAATTCAAGGTTTTTTTTTCTTGTCTTCTTGGGCTTTTCTATGTAGAGAATATGTTGTTGTTAAAGAGGAATAGCTGAGTTTCTCTTTTCCCACATGTAATGTTCTATATTTTTCTTTTCTAATTAAATTTTCTAGAACCTCCTGTACAAGTGTAATGAGAAGCAGTATGACTGAACATCCTTGTCTTCTTTGTCATTTTAGAGGTAAGGAATTCCACCTTTTACCAATATGTGTCAGCTATTTACTGTTGGTTTTTCATAGATGATCTATTTATTAATTTGTGGACTTCCAGGTTTGCTGAGAATTTTTATCATGAGTTCAATTTTCATTTTTGAAATGCTTTTTTTGCATCAAAATGATCATGTGCTTTTGTAGTTTGTTGCAGCATATGGAAGATGGTAAGTCATTTTGTTTGATTATGGAAAATATTAATTGAGTGATTATGGACAATCATCGAAAAACACCTGCAATCCTGTGTAAAACCACTATTATATTACTATTACATAAATATGTGTATATTGTTGCACTTGATTTGATAATAATTTGTTAAAGATTTTGAGCCTATATTCATTAGGGATATTGAATATAGGATTTTTTGAATGTCTTTTTGTTGTCTAGTATCTGAATAATATGTTTTCATAAAAGGTAGTAAATATGTTGACTTAGTCTTCTGTTTTATACAAGAGTCACTATATAAGTGCTTTTATTTATTCCTTAAATGTTTGGTAGAAATTATCATAAAAGCATCTGGACTTGGGGTTTTATTTTTGAGATTATAAGTTTAATTTTTTGTGAAGCTCTTCCAGGTGTAAATTTCTACTTGAGTGGGTTTTGATGATTCATGTCTTAGACATAATTATCCATTTCATTTAGTAATCAAATTTTGTCATAAAGTTCTTTATATTATTTCTTTAATGCCTTTAGGAGATATAGTGCTATACTCTGTCTTCCTTCCTAGTATTGATAAGCTCTGTTTTTCTTGATCAATCTGCCTGATCAAGGCAATTGAGGAGCTGGCCTGATCAACTTCCTGATCAAGGCAGTTGATGAGTCTTACCAATTTCACTGATCTTTTGAAAATTCTTTTGATTTTAATTCCTTTTTTCTTTGTTTGATCTTCTGTGTTTAAATTTTTTGCCCATATCTTTATTATTTCCCTTCCTGTGATTAATGGCAGATTAATTAACTTTTCTCTCTCCTGTTTGTTACGTTAGAACCCACTATTGTTATTTCGAAGCCTTTTTTATTTTAAATGTAAGTTTTTAATGTTACGAATTTGGTTCTAAATACTCCTTTTGCTGTGTGCTACAAATTTTGATATTAGGTTTTCATTTCCATTCAGCCCAAATTATATTCTTTGTCTTATGATTTCTTTGAGCCACATGCCATGTAAAAATGTGTTGTTTACTTTGTGAGTACTTGAGGGTTTCAGATGTATCTATGTGTATATATGTATATATTTCAAGTATGTTATAGTTAGACAATATAGTGTGTGCATTATTTCATTTATTTGACATTTTTTAAACTTTTTGAGCTTTGATCTATGAGGTTTTTTGTCTCTCAGAGAATGGTTTGTATTAAAAATATTTTACATTCTGCTGTTGTTAAACTGAATTGGTTTTACTCTTTGGTAACATTCTTTGAAGTACAGGTTTTCTGATATTTATATTGACACTACAGCTTTCTTTTCACGATATGTCATTTCCCATATTTTACTTTTAAGTGCATATATATGGGAATGATTTTATTACACAAATTTACCATTTCCACCATTTTATTAGAGATTTTATGCAAATTACATTTGAAGCTATCATTAGTTAAGATTGATGTATCCTGATATCCTTGATATTAAGGCAAATTTTCTATTATTTGTTTTCAATTTTTCCTGTCTGTTTTTGTTCTAATTTTCCTCTTTTCATGCTTTTTGACATTGGTTTTTCTTACTTTCCATAGTGGTTTATCAGTTGTAACTCTTATAACTCAGTTCTGGGGTTGCCAATATAAGTCTTTAAATGTAGTGACTTGGCTTCAGATAATGTCATATTACCTCACATTAGTGTAAGAACCTAGAGTAAGCTTCCATATCCTCCTTGTGCTATTGCTGTTGTATATTTTACTTCAACATATAACATACCCTCCCAATATAGTCTTAATCTTTTGGTTTATATGTTTATTTTATAAGTAGATTTAAAAATGGAAAATATAGTGTTTTTTTTTATTTTTAGTGTGCCTATCATCCTTCACTTTTTATGTAATTATAGACTGATCAGTCATATTCTGTTTAAATAGCTTTGGTTTAACATTTATTTTAAAGTTCTTGGTTGACTGTTCTTCCTTCCTGTACTATACTTTTCTGTATGTATTATGTTCCTAGTTTGGGTAACTTTAATCATTTTTATTCATCTCTGGTTTTCGGAATCTTAACTGTGATGCTCTAGTGCTGTTGTCCTTCATACTATCTTGGTTGCAGTTCTCTGGGCTTGTCAGATCTGTGGTTCATTGTCTTTCATTGATTTTGTCAATTTCTCACCCATTATCTTTTCAAATGTTTCCACAGCCCCATTCTCACTCCTAGTGTTGGGCCTTTAGCCACATACACATATTATTATTCTTTCATATACTGTTTTCTTCTTTTTTTTATTTACTTTTTACTTTTAGATCTCATTTTAAAGAATTTCTGTTGAAATATCTTCCAGTTCACTGATTGTTTCCTTTAATGTCTTAAAGTAAGCCTGTCAAAGGAAATTTTCATTGTTGACATGTTTTAATCTCTGTTATTTCTTTTTGATTCTCTCCTGGAGTCTCTCTTTGCTATCATTTTCATTTGTTCATTATCACCAAGCTTATTTCCTAGATTCATCAACATTCTTGCTATAGTTATTTTAATGTCCCTGTCAAATAGTTTCAAACTAGGCCCTCTCTGAGTCTGCTTTTGTCAACTGCTTTATCTTTGCATGGTAGGCCCTTTTTATGGTTATTTATGTACCTTGTAATTATTCTTTTCATTATATTTTGGACGTGATGCACAAACGAAGAGTAGAGACTGAGGTCAACAATGTTCTGACTTGGAAACTGGTGTGCTTCTGCTCCCACTGGGTTGTGTGATGGTTGAAATAATGTAGTCACTAGTCCCTGTCACCCTGAACTCCAGGAATCATGGCAGCCTTAATACTTTTGTCCCGTCTCACATAGCGAATAAACTTTTATAAATGGAGGTTGTTGCCCAGGCATCTTGAAGCATTTCTTTGTTTCTCTCCAGTGGTAGAACTCTGGTTTCTGTTCATGTAGGATGCTTGAAGCGATAGATTTTCTACAGTCCCACCAACAGCACCAGCCTTTGCCTAGGACTGGAAGAGGGAGGTTTTCTAGTTCTTCCCTAAGAGACAGCCAACTTTTGTTTTATCAGTTTTCTAGTGATAATTCTCTCATTCTCAAGGATTCTTGCCCCATACCTAACAGCATTTGCTTTATGTGAGAGAAGACTCCAGCCATTCAGGGGTTTCATGCATGTTCCACACTCTGTGCTCATACTCTGTTCATGTCTTTAACATTTCAATTATTTTTTTTTTCTCTTACCTACTTTAATGGAGCTACCTCTCTATCTTGTATTCTGTCAGGGCACAGCAGTTTGTAAGGCCCATCTTTCCTTTGAGGAGTTTTTCCACACACTGAAAAATCAATTTACCACATTGCCTTGAGACTTCAGCTCACTGATGGACTGAAAAATAAAAACAGGTCTAGTTTTGTATATTTTCTTTGCTCATTGTTGGGGAGACAGAGTAATTTTGTGTTCTATGAATTTTAAGCAAAGATAAAACTCTGAATGAATCTTTAAGTATAATCCTTCCTGAAAAAAACAGGAACTATAATGAGATGCATAACATGATGCTATTTAAGTGAATTGAAATATTTGCACATTACACAATTTGCATTTTGTAAAAGCATATTCAAACAAGTGGAAACACATTGAATCCATTAAAATTATTGCCTGGTGGTGAACAGGAGGGAAGTAGGATATGGGAATATAAATGAATGAATGAAAGAATGAGTGGAGTATGAGCAGAAACTTTGATTACACAGGTTGAGTAGGTGCACTAAAATGAGGACCTTGATATTCTCAGCTCCCTGTGTATGAGATTCAGATGTTATTAATAAATAAACTCAAAACAAGTAGGATGATATGACATTATCTTATTTCATTTATATTATAATTAGGTGCTACTGGACATGCATATTTTCTTTGTACAAATCAGAATATGTTGCACAGAAAATGCTACTTGTTTTCCTTTTATTTTTTTTTATTTCTAAATGTCTTGGGAAATATAAAATTTGACTCATTGCATTATTAAATGTTGAAGTGAAATTTTTTGTAATTTTTTTGGTAATGTGTAGCTCATTGGAAGATGAAGACCAATGTCTCATTACTATAACAGAACCCAAGAATTATTATATCTTGTGGAAAATAGTCAAGCAAGTTACTGAGAACACACATCATGTTTTAAGTATTGTATTGATTTAATGCAAATTTATTTTTAAGAACTAGTTCATTCTGTTTATTCATTTAAGATAAATGCAGGAGACAAAGTCATATATCTAGATTATTAACCATTTGCATTATCTGGCGCATTTATTTTTACCAGTTTTTAACCATCAGTTTTTGTTTTTTGTTTTTTTTTTTTTAATCAGACTCTTGAGGATTTTAGATTTTAAGGTCATTTTCAAATGCTCTAAGTAAGGCCTAGAGAAGAAAGACTCACTGGACCAGAAGCAGTTTGAATAAGCTATTAGCAGAGTAGAACCTAAGACAGAACCCTTTGATAAGGGGAAAAGAGAGAGGCCTTTGTAGACTGAGAAGCATCCAGGTAGTTTGAAAGTAGAATATTAAGAGAATAGTGTAGAATATTAAAAGAATGATGAACTTTCACCAAGAGCCTCTATAGATAAAAACTTTAGGAAATTTAAATAAAATCCCGACTTCCCTCTCATGCATGGAGATATACCATCTGAGTCTTATTGGTTCCAAAAATTGAGAAAACAGGCAATTTGTCACAAAACTACTTGGAGTATTCTGACCAGGATATAGATTCCCTTCTAATTTAGTTTGGTTTTCTACCAAAGGAGGGTAGGATCTGTGTGTAGGTGGCACATTTGGAAAATGAATGGAGCTCATCTGGAGACCACTGGCCAGGTCTCTGCTTAATCTGTCAGTGTACTCAAGGTTCTCTATGGAGGTGTTGGGGTTTGGCTTTTCTCTAATACAACATATTTCTATTTTTCTATGGAAAAAATAATATATTTTTCATGGTGAGTTTTTAATGGGGCATCAGTAATTCTCAGAGGTAAGCACTGTTTGAAATAAGAAACTTTGATTCGTGTAATCTAGAGAAATCTTCTTCCTCAGTTGCTTCCTCTGCTCTCCTCACTGTGTTTCAGATGTTTTCTGTGTTGTTCAGTAGCTCTCTAAGTACTGTGGTGGCCAGTTCAAGGCTCCTTTGTTTCAAGTTCAAGAAACACAAATCCAGGGCGTCCCTGGTGGCCCAGGGGTTAAGTGTCAACACTCTCACCGAGACTGCCTGGTTAGATCCTCTGCCAGGGAGCTGACCCACGTGGCGCAGCAGACCTCTCCTGTCCCGCCCGCTGCTCCCCTCAGCAGTGTATTTCAGTAGAGCCACCTGTTCTGCTCCCCACTCTGTCTCTGGTTTATCCTCTCACCACAACCTCTTCCACCTCTGGCCTGCACGCCAATTCTTCTATGCAAAAAGAAATAAAATCTTTTTAAAAAATTTAAAAGGTAAATAAACACAAATACATATTATCCTCCGAGTAGAAATTTTTTTTTTAATATTTATTTATTTATGCATACAAATAGGCCAGAGATACGGGGTGGTGAGAGGATTCACCAGAGACAGAGCGGGGAGCAGAACAGGCAGACCGACTCAAGTACACTTCTGAGGGGAGCAGCAGGTGAGGCAGGAGGGGTCTGAGGCACCATGTGGGAAGTTCTATGGCCAGGTATCAAACTTGTGCTGCAGCGGCTTGGACAGTGGTACTCTAAGTTCAATAGATATAAGAAAGGGAATGTGTTGGAGTTGCCACAAAAGTACTTTTTAAATTTTTTTTTTTAAGTTTACTTTGATATTTTTAGAAAATTGAAACAAAAAGGTCATTTAGAAAAGGTAATATGATATGACCTGCCAGAAAAGGTTTTGGGCAAACTTCTAAGAAAAAAGTATTAGCTCTCGCATCATTGGTTGACTCTGAGGAGATTGGAGGTAAAATAGCAAGAGCAAAAGGAGAAGCCAGCTGAGAGGTGAGATTTGGATCACAGCACTCTGAGAAAAATGGAAGAATCTTGGTGAAAACCTGCACTGCATTTTGATAGTAGAGGAAAATGATTATAATCCTGATACCGGGCAGAGGGGGGCTCAAAATTAGCCAAAGGCAGTGCCCAAATTGCTTTTCGGTTACTATCTTGGTTCTGCACCCACGTGCACAAATGCAAGACTACTCAGGCTTAGGGAACAATAACAATGGGATTTATTTAACAAACAGGGAAAGACAAAGAGTTACTAAAGCGAAAATGTAGCCGTTTAACTTACTTAAAGCAATGTCCAGTCCTTTAAGTCCCAAAGAAATAACAAAGGAGGTGGCGTCTTCCCGCCACTGCTGACTTGGAGCTCCTCTTCCAAACAATAGGCCACACGTCAAAGATGGTGTCTTCCTGCCTCTGCAGACGCACAGCAGTCAGACTGCAAGCCAGGTTCCAACTCACGAGGATGAAGCAGGACACAACTGGAGATGCTCCCGGAACTGCCATGGTGTCTCAGTGTAGCACCAGGCCAACAACACTGAAAACAGCAACTACAGCGGCCAGACGGCCCAACAGACTGCACTCACACATTTTAGGAAGGCGCCCACTTTGTGCCTCTGCCTTCTTCCTTCGGCTGCAGCAAAAACAAAACTGGGAGCAATTTCCTTCGCTTGGCTACTTGCAAAGCCTCCAAAGTCGCTGGTCCCAGAGTCACTGAAGATTCTAAAAACGTTCAATCCAAAACTCTACATCCTGGAGGCTGCTGCTGCTTTTCCTGCATCATGGCGACTGCATCCTCTGTTCCTACATCATGGCGACTGCCTTCCCCTTCTCCTTCAGTCCCTTTCATTTCTCATCAGACTCTCCACCCCAAACTGCAATCTTAGCATTTCCCCTGGGGCTATTCATTCTCATCAGCAAATCCTCTCCAGGGGGCACCACGTTTACCAGACTTTAGACTCAGCCCAGTTACAACCCCAAGTTCTAACTGAGAATTTCAAATTCTTAAAACTTCCAATTCAGAATATTAACTATCGTGAATGCAGTGTTTTAGTGTAGTTTTCTATTTCTTGGGAGCATGCTATTGCTATAAACAGTTTTTTTCTGTCATAATTATTTGCACACTGTGTTCTCAGTAGGAAATTAAATATCATTTCATTACTTTCTGGTAGACCTTTATAAAAAGATTATGCTATGAACTAATCAACAAAAAGTAAAGCTGACATTTAAATAGTCATCCACCTTTGGCATTCTCTGCTATGCAATTCAAAGAAATAAAAAGATTCTACCAGGGTTGCCTCCCACTGGCCTTGCCCAGAATAGTTCATGGGATATAAAACTCCAGCTTAGAGGACTGGCACCACCACTCCTGAATTCCATGCCCTTTTGCTTCTTACAAGCAGTTAGTAAATGTACAACAAACTGATGCCCTTTTCTAGCTCAAACTACTTCTAGGTTATTCCTTTGATTATTAGGAATGCATTTTTGTACGGAAACAGAGTCCCAGAAACCTCCATTTAGTTTAGCTAGAATATTAATTGGGAGCATCTATCTGAGCTTTGAGTTAGCTTTGGCAATGGGTGATGAGCGGCATGTAGTCAAGTGGAAAAAAGAAGAGAGATTCTTCCCATTAGGGGCTCAGGACTGCACTCATGGGGGGAAATGTTGAAATAAAGAATTAGAAGGAGAGATGAGTCTTCTGCTGACTTAGCAGATTTTGAGCCCCTGGTGGTATCTGCCTGAGTTCTGTATGACCGTCTATGGATGATAAGGAACCATCGAACATTATGTAACTCGCGTTGACTATTGTGTTACCTCTAATTCTCTCAAAGGAATAAAAAAGAATACTTATTAGTCCAAACATCTGTAACTGGCTGCATTTTAGGAATGTGCAAGAGAACATAGCCACTCTGTGGGGGCAAGGTACAGGGCCCAGTTCAGATCCCTGGGACTTCTTTCTCCCTGGCTGCCTTTCTTCTCAGTAAATTGCTCTGGGCCTCCCTGGTGGCGCAGCGGTTCAGCGCTGTGCTGTGGAGCTGTTGGCAGCGGCGACGCGAGTTCAACGCCTGGCCTGGGAGATTCCCACATGGCACGGCAGACCTCTCCTGCCTCGCCCGCTGTATTTCCAATAATCTGCCTATTCTGCTCCCCACTCTGTCTCTGGTGATCCCTCTCGCCACCCCATGCCTCTGGCCTGTACCCCAACTTGTATGCATAAATAAATAAATCTTTAAAAAAATAAATAAACTCCTCTGTTCCCTTGGTGTAGAGTTTAAAGGTCACCTCACCTAGCACAGTGTCAGAGTATTCAGAGTCCCCAAGCATTGGGCTGTTATTTGATTAACAGAACTTTTTACTTTTAATGAAACACCAGGAAGGAGGAAAGAGAGAGGGGAGAGGATGAAAGGCCGAGGAAGAAGAGAAGAGGGAAGTTTGTGAAGGAAAAGATAAGGAACGTGAAGTTTTCTTCTTTGCCCTCATGAGCTGTCATCTGTAGCCAATAAAATCATTGTTTAGTGAATAATAATAATGTTTGATGATTAGTTAGAATGAATTTTGCCTTTTAAAAAGCAATTGATATTTAATATTTAGAGAGTGGAGATTTTTTATGTATTTAGTGCATATATTTTCTGGACTTAAAATACTCCTATTTTCATCACACGTTGCATCCTGTTTACCTGTTTTCTTGCAGAGTCTCTCACAGTGTCTGTGACTTGATTTACATTTTATAATAAGAAGTGATGAGTATTAGTCGGAGCACAGATCTTTCCAGAACCCCACTCTGCTCATTTCAGAAGACAATTCAGAAGAACACACAAGTAGATTTACACTTAGTGATACAGAATCACATCTTCAATTATTATTTTTTTTTAAAGATTTATTTTTTTATTTATACATACAAGCTGGGGTACAGGCCAGAGGCGTGGGGAGGCGAGAGGGTTCACCAGAGACAGAGCGGGTAGCAGAATAGGCAGATCAGAAATACACTGCTGAGGGGAGCAGCGGGTGGGACAGGAGAGGTCTGCCGCACCATGTGGGATTCTCCCCGGCCGGGCATCGAACTCACGTCCCCGCTGCCGACAGCTCCACAGCGCAGCGCTTAACCGCTGCACCACCGGGGAGGCCCCACATCTTCAATTATTTTAAAGTGCATTTCTTCCCTCATTCCTCCATTCTGTCACTTTTCCCAGGCACATCCGACATACGAGAGAGTAGTTGGGAAAGACAGATTCAGAAGAGGTATCAGGAGGCATAATTTCTGCAGCCTCTCATTGAATATGTGGCAAGGGTGTGTACACATAGCACATTGTTGCAAGCATATCTCTGGGAATGATTCGAACATTAAATCCACCATGTCTATAGGGCTGGCTCCACCTTAAGGTGAAGAGGAACCTCCACATACTCCTAAACCAGCATTTCTTAAAGGAATCCCATAACCCTTGCCTCAAATTTTAAGAAGTTCCTTTCTACAAATTATTGGTATTTACTAATGCATTATCTCCCACAGTAGACCATCAACTTCTAGAGGGCAAAGGTATCTTTTATCATCTTTGCATTTCACAGTGCTTAGCAAAGTCCTTAATGTAAGGCAGGTGTTCAATAAATATTGAATGATGCCATGGAAATTGTCCAAATGTTCTGCTTTCTGTAGAATCTTTTCATCCCTTCCTTTTGACTTCACAGATCCTCTAATAGTTATTATTAAATTATTAATTCAATTAAGCAGACGCTCCCTTGGGGCAATTGGCACGGCCTCTTTCATACAGCTGCCAGGTCAGCAAGAGCAGATACTTGTAAAACAATTGCAAGGGGATGTTTCTCTGGACCTTTGAACCTCATTTCTTACTTAGCAGGCATGTTCTTAAATGGCTGATAGGTTGTGATTTTTGTGATACTCATCTTAATTGCTTCAAGGCACCTTAAAGGATGCTAAACAGGTTCTCTATAAAAAGCAAAGACTCATGTCCACACCCAATTGGTTTGTTTATTTACAAGGTTTTGTCTCTCTTGTAAGGTCCTGTTTTTTAGGTCAGGTTTCTTACCTCCCTGTAGACTTAGTTCTCAATTAGTGCCTTCATAAAATATTTTCCTACTGTTTCTCAAAAATCCAAATTACAGATACACAAGAATTTTTAAATGGTGCTAAAAGACTATCTTAAATAAATGATTGGATTCTAGCTTTACCTAACACTTTCCATCTTCTCATGAAACACATCATACTGGGTAGCTGAAACAAAAAAAGATAACCACAGAAGAGGTTAATTATGTGATGCATCTATGCATTTAATTTTCTAATTACAATTTTCAGACAATTCTAACAAATAATGAGCTGTTTACACACTTACTTTCTCCATTTGCTTTGCATCTCCTCAAAACTCAACAGAGTTGTGAATTCCTTATAAAACTACAAACTTCTGAGCACCAGTCAGGAATAGAGAGCATGTTCCTAGCATTGGATTTACTCTTGTTTTCAATGCCCTGATTTTTATGCTGTTCATTGGATTTCCTTTGTTAGGAATTACTCACTTAGCAAACAGTGTATTGTAGGAGCCTCTATGTTTCCATTTCTTCCTGGGACTCAGTAGATCTTTCTAGAAACTGAGTTCCAATGTGACCAAATGCCTGAAAGGCCAGAGATGCCCATGTGGTTTCTTGCTAATAACCTTGGTGACCAGCCTGGAGGCAGGTGTGCTCCCTCATTGCTTTGTTTTCTGAAGATAGCCTTGTGCATCCTTAGCCTTAATCACTATAAGGAAATGTCGCCAGCCCTGAGATGAGTATTTCTGAGATCAGGCAACATTTTGCATCATGATTTGGAGGATACGTAGAAAAAACTGCAGAAGTAGGCCCTCCCTGGTGGTTTAGGGTTTTTCTCAGTGCTGTCACCACCACGGCCTGATTTTGATCCCTGATTTCGATTAGCCAGGGAACTAATCCACATATGGCGAGGTGGACCTCTCCTGTCTCACCTACTGCTGCCCTCAGCAGAGTATTTCAGTAAATCCTCTTTTTCTGCTTTCTGCTCCCCCCCACCCCTACCTCAAGAAATCCTCTCACCGCCCCACCATACCTCTGGCATACACCTAGTTCTTCTATGCAAAAATAAATATTTTTTAAAAGCTTTGGAAGTAGAACACTCCCTTAGCCTGCTCATACAATTTCTCAAACTTCACATTAGAAACCCCCTTTTTCCTCTCCCCAATGTTGATGTACAACTTTATGGGTGCTTATGATGTACAACCTGTTGGTTTTATACATTTGATACATTTATATGTTGTAAGCCTGTTACCACCAAAGGGTTAGCCAACATCTATGTTAGGTCACATGATTACCATTTCTTTTTTTGTGGTGAGAACATTTAAGATTTAGTTTCTTCATAATTTTCAAATATATAGTATTATTAGCTCTAATTGCCATACTGTACATCAGTCCCCAGAGTTTGTTCTTCATAGAGCTGGCAGCTAAAAGTGTAGTTAGTATCCTTTGCCTAATGTCTCCAAAATCACCCACCCTCACCTCCTGGTAGCCACCATTATAGTCTCTGTTTTATGAATTTGGCTTGTTTAGGTTCCACCTATAAATGATGTCATGCGGCACTTGTCTTTCTTTGTCTGACTTACTCTACTTAGATCTTGTCACCTACTGTAGGATGTTTTTCTTTCTCCTGCCTGTATAATAATCCACTGGGTAAGTATACCACATTGCATTTATCCATTCATCTATTAACAGACACTTAGGTGGATTCCTTATCTTGACTATTGTGTAATTTCATAATGAACATGAGAATGCATGTATCTCTTCAATCCTGTTTTTATTTCTGTTGAATATGTACCCAGAAGTGGAATTGATGGATTACATGGTAGCACTTTTTTTTTTTTTAACACAGAAGAACTGGGCCATAGGGCAGAGGTGTGGGGTATGAAGGGATTCACCAGAGACAGAATGGGGAGCAGAACAGCTGGATGTACTGAAGTACACTGCTGAGGGGAACAGAGAGATCTGCTGTGTCACGTGGGTCTGCTCCCTGGCCGGGGATGAAACTCAGGCTGTAGCAGTGATAGTTCTGAGACTTAACCCCTGGGCCACCAGGGAAGCCCGAGGAGTTCTATTTTTAATTTTTTGAGCAACCTTACTACTGTTTTCTATAGTGACTACACCAATTTATATTTCTACCAACAGTGCTCAAGGGTAGGGACTCCTTTCTCAGCATAAGATTTGGTTTTCAGGAGGCCAGAGTTAAAATTCTCTTTATATCTTAGAAAAATAATACAATTATTACTACTATGCTATAAAATTTGCTTAAATATTAATAGATACAAATGCCCTGGGGTTGATCATTTAAGTTAGATAAAACTGGGAGGAATTTTGAGGAATAAAAGAACAGAAAAATGTCTTAAGTGACTTTCTTGAAATATTCAAAATTACTTTGAGTGAAAAAATATTTTTTTAGTTTTCTCCATTGAAACTACCCTAAAACTATCCACTATAGGGGCCTCCCCGGTGGTGTAACGGGTTAAGCGCAGCACTATGAAGCTGTCCAGAGCCACTGAAGCAAGAGTTCAATCCCCAGCCAGGGAGCTTCCCAAATGGCACAGCAGACCTCTCCTTCCTCACCAGCTGCTTCCCTCAGCAGTGTACTTCAGTCGATCTGCCTGTTCTGCTCCCCACTCTGTCTCTTGTGAATCCTCTTACCACCCCACACCTCTGACCTACACCTCAGCTTGTATGCATAAATAAAGAAATCTTTAGGAAAAAAAAACAAAAACTACCCACTATATTTTATATCCCATGAGACTGCTCTGTACATAACCCACTTTGATGTATTAGGACGTACATTAAAATCTTGAATTCTGAGGATAATTCTTGTTTCAACATCTCTGGCCTCAGTAGAAACCTGTATTCTTTTCATACTATCACTTAACTCTGCTACCACCATTTTTTCTGTTGTGAAATCAAGCTTCACTCTACAACTTATTTCTGGTTAACCCTGTCTTTGGTTTACTGTACCCTCACCCAAACTTTCCCCCATGATTTCTCAGTAAGCCTTATTCCAAGTAAGTTTCCATATCAATGGTATTCTCACAGTTTACAGCCTTATCGGAAAGTCTATGCCAACAAAACAGAAATTGGGCAAATACCAGCAGTGCATGTTGGGAAGGCAGGGCTAGAAAGCTTGCTTTCTGGAACTGTGCATCTTAGAAATGGGAAGGGAAACAAAAGAGAAAAATGCATCAATTGATTATAAGACTAGAACTTAGAAAACAGAAGATACCCTTTATTTAGTCTTCTTTAAAATTCCCACTCTACTATACGTATCTCCATAGCTTTCCATAGATCTCTTTTAATGATAATTTTCAGTAATTTTAAAGTAACATTAGTCAAATCTATCTATGCTATACTTGTTTTGAGCACTTCTCTCTGTGACTCTATCAGTTATCTTCAATTTCTTGAAATTAAAAGGTGTTGCACTGGAAATCTGGTTCTGCATATAAGTAGCCGCCTTGTATAGAATTACGGTCTTAGGATGCATATTCCCAAAGGTGGAATTACTGAGTCATTTTGGATGAACATGTTGTCTTTTGCAACATATTGTTTATTACAAAGCAAACAGCTGTACTCAATTGTATTAGTATTACCACAATCTCACAAATTTTGAATGTTTGAATGGTTTCACTTAAGCAAAATTGTTTTCTATTTCCTTAATAAGTGACCAAAGTGTACATTTCCCATGCCTCTATAATCTTTGTTTTTATAAGTTACTAACTCATAATGTTTGCCTTATTTAAGATGAAGAGAAACATCCCCCTGAATAATATTTAATAACCACATGTAAACACTTTGAAAATCATACGTAATGCCCTTATTGCCCAAGCATATTAGTTGAATGTTTTCAAATAATTTCAGGTACAAATTTTCATTTGTACAGAATTAGTATTTTGTGATAATCTATTCGTTTTCATCTCTCTTGTTCCCCATTTCTAGAAGTTTACATGCCAGTGAATGAATCTGTGTTTATCATCTTTTTCTCTACCCTTATTCATAAGTTCAATTCTTTCCCACTCCTTGACTTCAAATGGAACTAAAGCCAAATTCACATTTAAATTTGAATCACTTGATTCCTAAACCCTATGTCCTGATGGAACTTTTCTCCTAAATTCCATATCCACATGCTTCTGAATGTTGCATGCATCCATCCCTTGCCTTAACACTGATCCCCTAAAATATGTAGCCTGAGAGCAAAAGTGAGCAGGTCTTTTCTCTGTGTCAGTGAGAGCGTATGATTCAAACCTCCCATTAGCGTCTCATCCCACTTAGAATGCATCCCCATTTATGCCCCTGACTACGAGGAGTCTAGATGGTGTGAGGACAGGCCACAGCTACCCTTTATTCATGCCTCTCTAGTTTGTATTTAAATTTCTCTGTATATAAGTAAATGCACTTTTCTCTGTCTCTCAACATGTTAAGCTGATGTTCAGCCCAAGCTTTTGCTTCTGCTATTTGCTGTTTAGATTTGTCCATGTCTACCTCCTCTTTGTCATGGAAGCTGTAGTTGAAATGTCACCTCTTCCACTGTCAATCATCAGTCTTTTTTAGATCACTCTACCAAAAGTTTTTAAGTATCTGTCATGTTATTTTATCTTAGTAATAACAGCACCTCCTGATAGCATCCTTTTTATTTAGCTTCTATTGTCTTTCTGTCTTACTGAAGTGGAGGTTCCAGGGAAATAACCAACATACCTATTACTGTTCAGCTCAGCATAGGATCTCCTGTTTCTTGAATATGGAAATAAGTCAATAAATATTTAAGAATAAATGAATTGGTTTTTCTACTGCGATGAATCATTTTGTGATAAATTTCTATATCAGCACTTTATTTTACTTGCTAGCTTTCTTCCGAATTACCTTCTTGATTTAAATTTAAATTTTTGATAGGAAATTTCTCTGCATGATATAAAAAGCTGTCTGTCTATGTCTCTCCCACTTCTTTCATGTCTCTCTCTTTAGCTTCCACTTCCATACGTCTGTAAATGCTTCCAGAGTTCCTTTGTATACAAGTACAAATAAAAGTCTTGTTTTCTACTTTTCTTTTAAAAACAACAGGTGACATACTATCAACATTGTCTTGGTTTATACTTTTTTCATTTAATCACATGTTCTGAAGATCTTCAGAGACTTCGCTCTTTCTACAACATGATCATATCTGCATTGAGAGGATGTACCATAATTAATTTTGTCTGTTCTCTTCCCCTAGCAATGAGAATTTGATTTTTTCCATTTTATTTTCAGTGGTCATGCTGACATGTTAACCTTATCTGTGCTTCAAATTCACAAGAGCAGGTCTCTAGGACCAGCTCAGATTAGAATTGCTGTGTCAAAAGGTACATCCCTTTGTACTTTTGCTAGGTCCTGCCAATTGGCTCTCCATAAATCTTCCAGAGACATGCCCATCAGCAATGTATGGTAATAACTGTTTCCGCAAAGCTTTGCCAGTAGGAAGTTTTATCAAATATTTGCACTTTTGCCAAACTAATAAATAAAAATATGGAATAATTTTTTATGACTAGTGGTCGAACATTTTTAAATATGTGTAAAAGCTATTTCTTTTTTTCTTTCCACAGACTATAGCTTTTGCCAAATTTTTCTATTTGATTCATATATCCATCTAAGAAATATTTACTGTATGACAGGCAGACTTCTGTGTGCTTGGGATACTGCAAGTGTACAGATAAGAGACACATTGCAAATATGTTGATGTGTTTTGACTTTGCTTTTGTTTTGTTACCCTTTGGGCCATGCTTGGGTCTGGATATGTCATTTTCCTACTTTCTAAAATTTAATCAGAATACTTCTGCTGCCAACTTATGCATATCAAGTATGTGACTTTTTCACTGCTGACTACTTCAGGAAAAGTGGTCTAGTGATTTTTGTGAATTGCCACTACTGAGCTTCTCTCCTCTGTTCTTTCTCTGTACAACTTTCCCCAAATCTCACTGACTTAGATACTTAATATCAATATAATTGCTATGTGCCTGTTACATCTCTCCCCTAATTGCATTGAAAAGGGGGTGTGTAGGAGAAATCTTTATTGCATTTATATGATTTCCAGGAAGAAATTATTGTATAGGTGAAGGTTGGGAAGTTCATATACTAGAAGTCACTCTCTATTTATTTTTTATTAGACAAATGTAATCATATCACCCCCCCACCCCAGTACTTTTTGTCATAAAAAAGTGCCAGGAAAATAGTATTGGTGGTTCCCATTGTGGCAGATTCAGAGGGTTAGTGAAGGAAATATTCACTCTGCAAAGGACGTTGATAGTAAAAGTGAATTCTGCTGTTGAAAAATCATCCAGAAGGCACAGGATGCAGAATTTCAAAGAGTTTTCTTAGCAGACAAACTCTACCTGCTTAGATAATTCTATTTAAAATGTGCCTCCAAAATCTTCACTTACAAGAATAACAAGATAAAGAGGTCAGATATGTTTGTTTTTAGTAGAAAGTATAAACCACATAAAACTTCGAACATTGATGATCATTAAATATACTAGTTTAGCAATGACATGGAAAAAAGAAATTGAGATTTTTGTATCCTTGACAATCTTGGATGGAAACTATTTGGGGAGGTATTAGGATTTGACAGTGACATTCTGTGTAGCCTGTATTTGTAGGCATACAAATGTGAGAGAATTAGTGATGAAAAAGAAAGGCAAACTTAGATCACGATTCTCCCACTGATTGAACACTAAGTGTAACTGATAAGCTCTTAATGAGATGGAGAGTCAATATTTCTATTTTCTTTGTTTTTTTTTTTTAAGATTTATTTATGCATACAAGAGCTGGGGTGTAGGCCAGAGGTGCTGGGCAGTGAGAGGATTCACCAGAGACAGAGCGGGGAGCAGAACAGGCGGATCTACAGAAATACACTGCTGAAGGGAGCAGCGGGCGAGGCAGGAGAGGTCTGCTGTGCCATGTGGGAAGCTCCCTGGCTGGGGATCGAACTCTTGTTTCAGTGGCTGCTGATAGCTTATTAGGCTGAGACTTAACCCCTTGTGCCACAAGGGGGCCCAACATTTTTATTTTCTAAGGGTACACTGACCAGTTGACAAATGACAGTGGTACCAGCACAGACTATATCCAGGATGCTGTCTCTTTCTCTGATCCTCTCTCTCTGGCCAGACAGTCACCATATAGAGCTGATTATCACTCTTCTATGAAGCTGATATTCCTTGGTAGGATAGAGAATGAGAAGGAGGGGGCTCAGTTTGGACATGTAATATGTCTTGACATGTCAAGAGCTTTAGTTTTAGCCAGGTAAGTCAAACTGACTCTCTTTTCATGTATAATTTTTAAAATGTCATCATGCATTTACTCCAATAAAAAGCAAAAGGAAATCTACTTGTTTTATGCCTTTATAAAATGGGGACCTCATGGAGTAGTTTTGAAACATAAGGTTCCATTTAAGTAGCTTTAGTAATAAGAGTGGTAGGTAACGCTACCTTGACTTGATACTAGCAGAATTAAACTTGTAAGATAAACCTGTTGTTGTTTGCCAATAGAACAAGCTGTAGATTTATGGTTTGAGGTGATGGGTAAAAAAGAAATGTGTGATGGAATAAACAACACCAGATATTAGTAATCTGGAACCAGAGTTCCAAGTAATTTAATTCATTAAAAAGTGTTTTCTGTCTCCAAAGAAATACAGCTACCCTGCTTTTTACAGGCTGTATAGACCTGATTTCCAAAAGGTGTGTACTTTCATATCCACTGACAAGAATTCACAGTGCTCTAAGAATTTTTAATTATTCAAAAATTAATTTGCAATGAAAAGGTGAAAATTCAGGAACTATGTTATCCAAAAATTCAATTCATGCATCTTCAACTTTTTGCTCAATGTACTCATCCTCTGAGATTCATGTAAAGGACCTGCTGAAACTGGTCTCTGTTTCCTTTTTTTAAGTTTGCTTATTTATATAATTCATGAAGTTTATTTTTTACCCCATCAGGTTTTTTTTTAAAGGTTTTTTTTTATCCAATATTTATACCAATTAGATACGGCTTTGAAAAGAGACGTCACATTTACTTTATGAGACAGGTGACTGAAAGCTTATCCTAGAGGCAGAGACTTCATATCCCTACCTGCAAACATGGCTCTGTCATTACCTGTTCCTTGTCTTTCACTGGTACGCGGTCTATTACGTAAGGATAGCTCCTGGATGCATTTTCTCTCATCCATTAAATTGAATTAATTCCTAAAATTTGAAATGTTTAGTTTCTTTTGTCACTTAAGCGCTGAAAGACCATTACCATTATCTCTAACAATTTTCGACATCACTTTTTGAAAATCTAAGACAAATATTTAGTGATTATTTGAAAACCAAGAAGTATGGTTGACTTGTTCAAAGCCGGTCATACATTTCCTCTGAAGTGCTCTGTCACTCAAAGCCACAATAGCTTTGGCTTGTGGATATTACCCCAAGTGACAACAGGACTAAGGAAGCATTTGGGGCTGCCCCCCTCGCCAACTCTCTACCCATGGCTGAGTGAGTCACAGTTCTGCCATGACATATTCACGGGGGTCGTGGGGGCTACTCCATCCTGTCAGAGGACAGTCAGCCTGGAAGGCGGCTGCGCATGTAAATGAAGCAACCTTAATGCCTCTGCCCAAGTGTGTTTTCTGTTTCTTGGAGACTGAAAAATATCCATTCGTTTTTTCCAAAGCTCTGTGCAGTGAATACAGACCTGTAGATTTGATTGTTTTCTTCTCCAGTCTAGCAGAACAGTTGGTATTACTGTGCTCTTGGCCACTTTAAATGGAATCAGTTATGGAGTCAATGAAGTGATCTGAGCGGCCTTACTGTTGAAAATTCTGGAAGGACGCACTAGGTTGCACCGCACCACAGAGACACCCTGTGGACCTCATGGGCTCCCCATTGCCTTGTGCTCTGATTCCCAAACTCAGACCCCTGGGAAAGCTATAGTAGAATCTGCTCAGAACTCTGGGGTTGAGTCCAAGGAGACAATTTTGCAATGACTCTTCATTGAACAGCTTAAATTCCAAACACCATACCTGACATTCTTACAGTCCGGCCCTAAAGAATTTTCTGGTGGTCTGGTTTCATCACTTCAGCTTCCAGGTACACAAAATGCTGCATGCTCTCCATTCTGTCTTCTGTCTTCCATGCAGTTGTGGTTTCCTCTGCCTAGCCTACTCACTCATCTTTGTACTTGAAAACCTCCTGCCTGTTCTTTAAAATCCTGGTCAAATATTATTTTCCCAAGCAGAGTCTGGAACTCCATCTTGTGTGTACCTACAGCTCTTGTATGTTCTAGCAACACATTATTTTTACATCAGGCTGCAATTAAGGTTTTTGCTGCTCTGATTCATTCTTGGTATTTAAATTTTCAAGGACAAGAATCACATATCTCTTTTTTAATCCCTGCAATTATTGGATTTGTTTCCTACTAGCATTTATTCCACTTGAAACAATCTGTCAGACTTTAACTTTGAAAATACTTTCAAAATTATATAGAAATGTGAGTACCTTCACTAATATATAAGGTGACATTTGTAATCTTTCTTAAGTATATCTTTTAATTTAGAGAACAGTTTTTGGACTTTGAAGTCTTATCTGTAGTAAATAAGTTCATAAATTTTAACTTTATTCATAAAAGTATGTTGGACAAAAAAAAAAAAATCCTTTTATACCCTAAAGATATCTGGCAGGAACTTGTCAGTGAGATTCAATTTGCAAGTTGTTTTGAAGAGAGAAATGCTTTCTTCAAAAGTTCATTTATATTTTTTTTTATTAATTAACCTTCAAAGGAGATCAGAGATCAACTTGTATTATCTTGTCTTCGGGTTGAGCCAAAAGCATTTACTTTTTATAAACCTGTGGAGAAGGAGAATCTATTGCCTGAATCATTAGAGGTTAACAATGTGTGCTATCAAGACTGTTTTATTTATTTTTAATCTAATTTAGTATAAATATGTTATTTTGATCCTGTTTTCAAAAAATATGGAAAACGGGGTCATCAACCTCTGCCTAAAAGCACTTTACGTATTTGGATATTTTTCCTTTATTGAGGTAACATTAGTTGACAACACTGCATATGGTTTAGGGCAATTGGTTCTGACCTCAGGTGTATGCTGCCTCACCACCCAAGCCCTACCTCTATTTGTAGATCAGACTCTTAAAACTAGACTCTAAATTAAAGATAAATGACATGATCAAACAAAATTTGAGACTAGAACGAATCTTAGATATTGTTGTGCTTACCTCTTCACACATGGATGAGAATAAGAGATGTTCTTATTGTTATACTGCCAGCCTTTACCAGCCATATCTAATGTTCTTTCCATATCATGCAGTAACAACTGAGATGTCATGATACTCTCTATGCTATTTACACATAGAAACCCAGGGAAAGAAGAATTAAAGAGCTCCCTTGACTTACTGTTTGTAATGGAGGTAGAATTCAAGATAGGCCTGATTTCCAGGACTATCATTTTAGTTTTTGTGCTGTACTAACTCTTCCAGGCTAGAGAGTTTCTCTCATGACTGATGGAAGTAGCTTCGTCAGCACTCTTTATTTATCATGGAAAAATCACCCTGATTTTCCTCAATCATATGGCAGGTAGGAAAATCATTTAACACTTTGTTTCTTCAGTTGTGTTTCTTTTGTAAACTGTTTTTTGTCTCCCAAGGAAAATAGCTGAATTGTATTTCTTTGTTGTGTTTTGTAACCATTTATTCCCCTTCATTTCTTTGCTCTTTCTTTCAATGACTTTAATAGTCTTTTTTTTTTCATTTCTTTTAATGGTGTGCTATTGTTTTAGATCTTTGTTAACATTTTGACAGTACAGGATTTCGCTCCTCAGGTGTGGTCATGAAGCTTGTAGCTCTCCTACCTCCAAAGCAGCCATAGTTCTCCACCACAGTGCATTACTCTCCCCTCAGCCCTTGGTTTTAAAGTTTGTCTTTGACTACTTGCTGGGTTTCTCTATATTCCACTTGTTAAGTGATATCATTTGGTATTTATCTTTCTCCTTTTGATTTACTTTACTTAGCATCATTACTTCCAGCTCCATCCATGTTGCCACAAATGGCCTGGATTTATCTTTTTGATTGCTGAGTAGTATTCCAGTGTATAAATATGCCACCTCTTCTTGACCCACTAACTGTTTTCAGACAGTTAGTTTTTCTCCATAGCTTGGTTATTGTAAATAGTGCTGCAGTGAACATAGAAATTCAGGTCTCCTTTTAAATTAAAGTTTTTGTGATCTTCGGGTAGATACCTAGGAGTAGAATTATTGGGTCATATGGTAGATCCATTTTTAGTGTTTTGAGGAACCTCCACACAGCTCTGCATAGTGACTGGACTAGTCTACATGCCCACCAGCAGGGTAAGAGCGTCCCTGCATTATTGTTTCTTATCTTTTAAATATGGGCTGTTCTCACTGGTGTTAGGTGGTATCTCTTTGTCATTTTGATTAGCATTTCTAGGTGTATTTTTTAAAAGGTTTTCAAGTACTTTTGGGTCATCTCACTTTCAGTAGCTTTCCTAATTACAAAATGAAGCAGAGTTTTGACTTTACAATAGTGACTCTAAATTTCTGAAGCCTAGAGTTGCAGTTTAATATTGATTATTAAATCACACACATTTAAAACCTTTCGACAGAGTACATCCAAAAGATTGTCCACAGGTTTAATAAGTTTCTGGAAAATTAATGTTTCCTCGGGCAACATGGATTCCCGAAATTGATTTCCTTGTAGAGTTTGAGTTTCTCAGCTAGATATGATTCTGTGGAGTTTTGCTAATACAAGTGAGTTTTCATCCAGCAATGGGCATACTTCCATATGAAAAATAAAGCTGCATTAAAAATATATAGACAAATGTAATAAAAAATAAGAACTAATCAAGGAATCTATGGAGAGAAAAGCATGATAGCTTTATTGAGATATAATCTGCATGTGAAATTTTTTTGGTTTTCAGTATTCATGAATTTATGTACTCAGCAGCATCACCTAATTTTAGAACATATTCATCACCCCCAAAATGCCTACTGCATCCATTAGTAGTCAATACGGACCGTAGTCTCTTGTGACCATCTTATTTCATGAGGATAATGTTTTTGAGGGTTATGAATGTTCTGGAACCTCTCAGTACTTCTTTTCTATTTATGAATGGATAATTTTCCATTGTATAGACATGCTATATGTTGTTTATGTGTTCATCAGCTGATGGGCATTTGGTGTGTTTCAACTCTAAGGTAGTTATGAATAATGTTGCTATGAAAATCAGTGTATATGATTTTATATGAACATAGCTTTTTATTTAGGGCGTACACCTAAAAGCAGTTACTTTTCAGATGCTAATTCTATATTTAACATCTGGAAAAACTGAAAAGCTGTTTCTATTCCCATTCTTTCTCATTTTTAATTGCTGTATTTTGCCTTTTTTATTGTGGAGTTGTGAGCATTCGCAATGTTTCACTACTACAAGTCCCTTATCAGAGAGAATGATTTGCAAATGCTTTCTCACCTACTCGGGGGATATTTATACTTTTCTGATAATGTTCAAAGCGTAAAGGATGTACTTCTGCTAAAAACTCTTCACCGATTTCTTTAAATTATTGACATGACTCAAAATTAGCTGACTATATGGAGGACGAAATATATAGGCATAAATTCAACGATCATTTGATATAAATCAGAGGCATAGAGAGAGAGCCTAAGTTTCAGCATCTGTACTTTGGTCAAGGGTAATTGATATGACTAGCTTGTGTTCTAAAATATTTGTAATGAATGTTCATACCTGCATTTATGCACTTAGATAATGTTTTCCCTTTCAGTTAGTACTCTCAGTTAATTTATATAAGGTTGTTTAAGGTAATACATTTGATTATTTTCCCAGCCTTAGTTCATATATGTAATAAGATTTGGGCTACTGACTTTTCTGTTTTTTTCTAGTGAGGTTTTGTTAACCCACTCCCTCACAATCTGGGACAATATTCTGTAATTAGTATCATAATTATTTATAAAAGATTACAGTAAGCACATTTCGGTTTTTGAATTTTGCAAAAATGCTACCTTATTTACCATGTCAGGTATTTTCCTCGAGCATGATTTTTTTCTATACTAGTGCAGTCAGAATCGATAAGTCTCAGGAGCTTTCCTGCACCTATTAAAATGGGAATGACAAAATGCTGTCAAAATACAAAGCGAGCAGATCCCCACTGTCAACATTTGTCTACATTTTATATAGGTTCCCAGTAAAAGGGAGTCTCATCTCAAAACTATCATAAATAATAGTGCTGCAACCTACCACATTTTTATCCTGCTGTCGTTGATTTACTCATTCAATTATCTAAAAATACCCACAACTTAAATTCATGTATCTGAAGTTAATCATCTTAATCTGTACTTTCTTAAAGGTCACTGTTTTATTTGTGTTATTTGTGTCAGGATAGTGAAGGTTTAGCTTTTGGCACAAATTGCACAGAAGCTTCATCAAAAGTCCTTTAGCAGTCAGTCAATAGCATTTATTTGAGTACATGGAATAAATGGACAAATACGGTTTTGCCATTTTTCTTTCCTTCTTGACAATTGGATGTGAATTCTTTTGTAATTTTAATAGTGGAGGTAATGGGGATAGAAAAAAATCAGACCATTTTTCTCCTCAGAGAAACCAAGGCGACACAAATAACATTTAAGTGATTCAGCAGAATACATTTACTAATAGGTCCCTTGAATCACTCTATCCTTTTTCATTTAACTAGTTTGTCTCCCACTTAATCATTCATTGTGAGATAGATTATAAAGTGTGGTTTTAAAAATATTGTGATCTGCTCCCCATGATTTGTGATCCTTCCAGCAACCACATTACAGTGATTGATGCATCCTCAGAGCGACAAAACAATGAAATAAACTGTAGAAAGTGCGAGTTGTCATAAGGTCATAACAGAGACAACCTGGATGAAGTTAGGGATGTCATTGACAAAAGGCTTTGTCACCGACAGGAGTGCTAAGGAAATAAATAGATTTCAGCCTCCTTGAAAGCTCTTCTGTCCAGGCCAAGAAAGCCCGCTTATTTTCATGAAGCTTCTAGTTAGATAGAATGTGGTTTGAATCCTGGTCCAAGAAGTGTTTCATGCTGCCCGTTTATTGTCCTGAGCCCAGCCCCTGCTGGGAGAGTTCTGCCCTGGGAGATTGAAATTCCCTCCTTCACTTCAGCTGCAGCTGCCAAGAATGCCTCTCAGGCCTGTGTTCAGGAAAACAATGATTATCTTAGACATTTGTAAAATCATGGAAGCCTCATTTGCGCCTAAATACAGCCTATGTATAAAAATAATAATTGCTCATCTTTTGAGTGAAATTATATAAACGTACAGAGAGGGCACAATTTTGGACATATTTATAGCATCTTGCCTTAGAGTTTTCAAAAATCATTACATCAGGCTAATTAATCTTTGGTGTTTTGCATAAGGAGGTCTGTCCACAGTTAAGCCTTGCCAACCTTTTCTTTTCATCTGTTACTGTCCCGTAGTTCAAACCCAAGCCAACTTCATGGAAATAGTTTTAATAGATCATATTTTTGAAAGATTTATTTTTATTTATTTATGCATACAAAAACTGGGGTGTAGGCCAGAGGTGCGGGGTGGAGGGTGAGAGGATTCACCAGAGACAGAGTGGGGAGCAGAACAGGCAGATCTACTGAGATACACTGCTGAGGGGAGCAGTGGGCAAGACGTGAGACAGGAGAGGTCTGCTGCGCCATGTGGGAAGCTCCCTGGCCAGGGATTGAACTCATGCCACAGTAGCCAGTGATAACTTCATAGGGCTGAGACTTAACCCTTGCAACACCAGGGAGGGCCTGTTTTAATAAATCATGTTCTCTGAATATTTCCATGCATGAAATCCTAGACTGAGGGCTGTACATGCAGGAAGAATATTCCAAGTAAGAATAGATGCAGCATCATAATGAAAAAGAGCCCCAGTTTGTATTTAGATATACCTGTGTGCCAATCTTGTCTCTGTCTCGTGTCAAAATGTACTCAACCATTCTGGGCTTCAACTTCTCCAATTATTTCTACATGTCTCTATAACTTTGGGGTTAGGATTTTACTCTTCCGTGGGAGGATGAGTCACTCACCCTCCACCAAGTCTCCTGTGTTCATGCGCCATCCCTTTCCTTCTCCGAGTCCTCTTCCTGACTCCTGAACCCTCTGGTCGCCAGAGTATTTTTCACTTTGTCTAGGAATTGTCTTTGCTGTGCTTTGCCAGTATATGTCTTTCAATTATTTATATCCCATAGATAAATGGGACCATCCAAATGTCTTTAACTTTCTGACTGACCTCGCCTAGCGGTCACCTGCTAGGTGACTGCTAGGTGAAGGTCCTTTCATGTTGTCCCAAAGGGCATGATTTCAACATTTCTAATAGCTGAGTAGTATCCTAGTGAGTGTTCCATGATTTCTTTATCAGTCGTCTATTGTTGGGCACTTAAATTGGCCCCATGTCTTGGCCATTGTGGACAGTGCTGCCGTGAACACACGTCTTTTGAAATAGGGATAGTTGTCAAGTGGCTCTCCCAAGAAAGAGAGCCAGTCACACACAGCCAGCACTCCCACTCGTGCTGCAGACCCTGTGCCTAGTACGTTGTACTGGTTCGTTATTACCTTATCGGACTTTTCTACTTTTCGTAGTGTTTAGAGAATTATGACATCAAAAACCTTTGCTCTCCTCAGGGAGCAACAGGAATACAAATAGACTGAATGACCTTGTCTTTCTGCGTTATCTGAATCCGATCATGTGTTTCCAGGGTTTTCTTTGGTTGAAGTAGCATTGTTCTATGACATTATGTAATTTAATTTTTAGATGTTTATCATTGAGAATGAGCGTGCATATGTGCATACTACATTCTCTATCCTTTATCACACTGCTGTCCCCTTTTTCCGAATTTACCCCCCTCGTCACCCCTTCCTCTCTGCTCACCACTAACTAGTCTTATGTTCTGCAGCGCGACCCAGAGCCCGTCCACTCCTGTGTCCCCCAAGTTCCTCTTCCCTAAGATCAGGAAGAATCGTGCACGTTGTTACACAGGGATGTCAGGGCTTGGGGGGGGGTGACATATGGGGAAAGAAATGGGAAGACTGAAGCTAAGTCACAGGTTTGAGGAAAGGAAAATCTTGGCTCTGTTCTCACTTCAAGTCTTGTCTTAGGTATTCTTTGAATATGAGAACAAAGTGCCTTTCAATTTTGTTGACTGACGAGAATGAACTGGAATGTTTGGCTCTTTTTTTTTTAATATTTGTACAGAATTGGCAGGTTGAAGCTAAGAAGGGGAGTGAAGGAGAGAGGATGGACTGCTTTATGATGTTACTAAAATCTAAATAATAACTATAAAAGGTTACACAAATAAATATAAATCCACAGGCCTTTACGAATAAACTTCCCTTGTGTTTTCTTTTATGAAGATGTGAAATGAACTCTCAAGCTCTCTTTGCTATATGTAACTCATCCCAAACCATCTGACTGTCTAGATTAGAGGAAATGCAGTCAATTCAAAAGAAGTTTCTCAACTCTTTATTGGCACTATGGGCGCTCACTGAAAATAATATAAAAAGTAACTTTACAGAGTGCCCAGTCACCTGAAGATACTAAAGAGACAGATCTTTGGATTTCGTTGGACTGACACTTAATTTTATTCACTGGAGTACAGGTCAAAAGGCACTCCATAAACCTAATCTGTAGCTCTAGGAGACAGAGCCCTGAACCAGAAAACAGAAAGGAGTATCAATCAAAACTGAAAAGGATCTGCTGAAAACAAAGCAGCCTTGGAAAATGCTTTTGAAGAACATTTGACATGCATATAATTATTTTGTCATTGCAGTTCATGCCACAATTTAAAGGAAAGCTGATGGAAAATTAAATTTTGAGTATACTACATATATAAGTATATATGTATATACATATATATATGTGTGTGTGGCTATATTAATATGTATATGTGTATATATGTGTGTATATATAGTGTAATCCAGGCAGGCAGAAGTGCCGTAAAGATCAAATATTTTTAAAAATCTAATTGTCCCATATTCTACAAAGTAAGCTTTCATTACAAATATTTATTTCAATTATGAGGTCTACAAAGGCATAATATCAGGTTCAAATCAGACTAGCTCCTTAACTATGTAGACTTTTATGGATATTTAAAAATACATCTCTACAGTAATGAATGGCACTATTATTCCTTATTTTCATGTATTTTACCAGCTCAGGAAGGATCTAATTTAATACAAATTCCCATCACAGTCTGTAACTTCCTCTCCATTTTCACAGTAGTAACCTGAGCCTCTGCTTCAAACATGGTTAAGCCAGTTAAAG
>PVIJ01001444.1:123768-199373 GCA_004024925.1 Scalopus aquaticus | reverse complement strand
TTTCTTCTTCTTCAGATTGGGTGTTTGCATATAGGAAGGCTACTGATTTTTGTGCATTGATTTTGTATCCTGCTACTGTACTGAACTGGTCTATTATTTTGAGTAGTTTTTCTATGGAGTTTTTAGGGTTTTGTATATATATTATCATATCGTCTGCAAATAGAGACAGTTTAATTTCTTCTTTTCCTATTTGGATCCCAGATTGCTGGTTTCTAATGTGAAATTTCATGTATCTTAGTCTGAGTCCTTTGTCATTCATATAGTTAATGCTTATTGGACCCTTTCAATTACATCTTTCATCTCATATTGATTTTATATCAATATAAATTTTGGTAGTGCCATTTTACACTTGAAGAGTCCCTTATTATCTAATAGCTGCTTTTTAAAGAACATCTTATTTTGAAGATAAGGTTTTGTTTTTCCCTTTAGGGATTACAAATAATAATGACATCCCAATTTCTTATTAAAGGCTTTTTTCTTTTTAGTTTTTCTTTCATGAATTATCTGTTTTTACCACTGTTTTTCAATCTTTCTTTTATTCTTCCCCATTCATTGTCCCAGCAAGCTCAGTTTAATGTTTACTGTAAAATGTGGGTTTCTTAGAACAACTTTAGTTTGAAGAAATAATAGTCATGAATACAGTCTTCTGAGCAGAGGAATAATTAAGAATGATTTTTAATATGTTGTTGTCCATGTGAGAGCCATTAATGAAATTATTGCTCCCCATTGTCAATTCCACTTGACAATTCAGGTGAAAACCCATACTGCTAAATTTAAATTTCATCAGAAATATGATTGTGTATTGAAAAGTGAGCACAGATACATATAACCGTACTCAATTCAAAATATATTAGTTGTGATATGGCAGTGAAGTCTTCATATTTCCTTTTTACTTCATATTCTCTGGCCATTACTGCACTTAGATACAACGATGCATCCATGACTTTCCAAACATATAAAGATGACTGGGCATATAGGCAATGCAATTATGTGGCATATTGACTCCCTAGCCTATGTCTGTAGAGCACCACTACTTGTCCATCTCACCGTTAAGGATGCTCACTGGTAATCTGAAAACCTGAGTATGTTCTCCAGATCTTTGATGAACAATAGGCACTTGGCAGCTAAAAGTATGGGCTGCTAAAGGCATATTCCAGAATGAGGGACAAAAACAATTATATAGAGACCTGTGATTTCTTTGTTCTGGTCCCCCAAAAGGAGGGATCTTGGGATTGCTACTTACTGCATTATAAGTGAAATGCAATATCCGTGCAGAGGCAGTGGGCGAGGCTGGTGCTCCCACTAACATTCTGAACTGCAGCAACACTGCAGAGTGATAGGACATGCAAAGGAGACACTAAGACCTAAGAAGTGTGTAAGAGAAAAGGGGACAGAAGCCCCCCCATATTCCATGTGGTGTTCAAGGAACATGGGGGAAATGGGTGCAAACCGAGGAACTGTTAGAGAAATCTTGACTTATGGTCTCTCATGTCCATTGCAGATGTTTGCCATGAGGGGTTCCTCCTGGGATGTTCTCAAAGAGAAAATCTCTGGGAAGTCTTCAGTCTAGCTTTCCTTGCCCTACGTACATTCAAGGCGGGATATGGAAGGTGAGTAATGAATAAACTTTCAAATGTGACTACAGTTAAGATTAACTTCAGAACCCCCCATAACAGTTTCTAAGTTCCCATAGGAATTATTTTTGAAAGACATTTCACTTCTTTTGGATATCTATATCTTGGTTCATAAATTTTATCAATTTAGGTGAAAAACAGGCTTGTTTTGATAATTAGCCAGACCCCGACACTAATGCTCAAAAAGAAGAGGAATGTATTGGAGACACATTAATATCAAGGTCTCTGTGGCAGACTGGAGAATGCGCCTTATAGACCTCTGGTTACACAGTATATAATCCATGTAGAGCCTCGCTGCTGGCTGCCGGAATCCATGATACGGTTCTGGAATACAAGCCATTGTTCTGAGGCCATTTTCCCATAGGCTGCTCCCAGCCAATGACTAAGCACCTCAGGTAGGTCTGTTCTTGGTAAAATTTGCCTCAAAGAATCTGTGAGTTTTGCCCAAACTTTCTTCCCTGTCTCCTTCACTCGAGTCTCTGATGGTTCTCCCAGACTTTATCAGCTTCCACTTCTCTCACATAGGCATTTCCCTTAAGGAATACTTTGCATTCCTCCAAATAAATCCCATTTTCACATTGAGGAGGACCTAGATTAACACTCTGTACCTCAGAACAACTTTCACCACTCAGAACCAATAGAACTGACTGGCCTTTCTACCTATGGCTCAACCCTAGACAAAGAGAACTTTGCATGTATTTCAGAGATAAAATGCAGGAACTAGTTTCAGTCAAAGCGTTAAATTGCTTATTCTAGGACAGTGGTGGTCATTTTGGCCTCACAAACTCTGACTATACGCTTCTGGTGCCACTTCATTCTATGTATGAGCACTAAGGATCATGTATTTGGTGTCATACCATTGTTGTTCAACTGGGGGCAGACTTCCAGAAACTGGATTGGGACACACTTTGGATTCCCATCTTACCGTGTTTCCTATGATACCAAATATTTTCTCTCCCACCACTTAAAACTAGCACAAGACAGCCCAAATCACCCTGTTTTTTTATTTAGGGTAAAGTACTTGAGTCTCAAACTCTACAGATTTAGTCTTTCTAAGGAAAGCTTTTCTTCACAGCTGTGAAATGTTTGAAATGCACTTCTGTCATTAGAAAAGACCTAACTTGGTTTTGAAAAGGGGAGAAAAGTCTTGGCTTTGATAAGACTAAAGTTATATATTGAGAAGGTACACTTTCTGAATCTGGGTTCCCAAGTCGATGTTCCCTTATTAGGCTGCATTTATTCCAGCTGTTGATCATCCAGAATCCAAATCATGAGGACTGTGTATTCACAGGTCCCAAAATATGATTGGAAGAAGTGTTTTCCAGGGGCTTCTCATCTATCCTCCGTGAGGGATGGAGGGAAGTTCTATCTCCCAACAGGAGGCTTAAAAACCCTGAGGACCATAATTCAGGAGCAGCACACTAGGGAAATATGGGGGTGGTTGCCCATGAGGACTTTCAAAACCTTTTGATAGCTGAATTCATGAATACACTTTAAAGAAGGTAAAGCAAAAAGCAGTTTGATAAAACAAGGCTGGATATCATAGTGCTGTTTTTTCCTCATTCTCTAGAACTGCCTTTACTGTTACTGTATGATTGGCACAAAATATGAGTTCTAGAGGGAAAATCAGATAAAATGGTAAAAAGACAAAGCGCCGTTCTTTTGTATCCTGTTCCCTGGTCTTTGTGGCTTGATCCCTGGCATGTGCTGAGATAAGACGTGCGTGCCTATGAAATTCTGTAGCCATCACAAAATGTCACACAAGGTGCTGGTCCTGTGGGATTCCTGTGGAGAAGGGACTTTGAAGGCCAGCTCTCTGCAGTTAGGTTGTGTGGTGACCCAGATGCTCCAGGACCTCCATCACAAGAGCATGTAGTCCTCTCCTCTCCTCTCTAAGGTGACACTTTTCATAATCATCAGTAATCTTAATAATAAAGACACCAATGATAAAATAGCTTATTAAAGCAAGAACCTCAAGCCTGGCATTTAAAATCAAATTGGGCTCCTGCCATCATAGGATAAGATTAAATCCATCAGGAATGACCTAGAAGAATTAAAAAGAATTGCCACTGTCTCTTTCAGCGATTCCATTTACTGATTTACCAGAATCTGAATTTCTTTCTATCCACAATCCAGTACTTCTGCAAATGTGGCTCCTTTGCGGTGGCTGAGTTTCTGTATAGGCTGGGGCGTTGAGTGAATGATACAGAGCAAGGTGAGAGATCTACTTTCTGTCTCTGTTTTGTTTGCTTTCAGTCCTATAGTAAGTGCTGGAAGAAATTCCAATAAATATAAAACCTATAACAAGGAATGTAAGCAAATGGAATTAATGATAAATGCTAAAACTTTAAACCTCCAAACTGGGAGATGTCTGTCTCCATGCTCCTGTGTCCCTATTTTGCCATGTCTCTACACCAACATCAGCCATGATTATGACAGTCATATTATGTATATTGCTGTATTTACTATTTGGTGTCTAAGTAAAATTAAAATCAGTGGCACACAGAGATCCACCTCCATTAATGTTTCATCACTTGAGTTTGTAGACCTATTTGCCAGATTTTGGAGTTGTTTGCATGACCCTGGAGACAGAGCTAGCTAGGACAGATGCACTCTCCTAATACAGCACATCTGCCAGGAGCCACGGCCTGCAGGGTTTTTCTTGATCAGCTGCATCCCTTCAGTGGGGTCTCTTACTTTTGAAGATGTCAACAGCTAATGGAAAACCACTGGACTTCTACTTGGGGCACCTTTGGGTGAGGAAAGTAACTGGGTGCCTCCAATTTATCCTTGGAGTCCCCCATGATGCTTATCAGGACTGAGGGTATGGATTAGCCAAGAACTTGTAGGACAGAAGGCACCACTTTATCCTGTGTTCTGGTAGTTCTTAGGTTTCTCAGTGTCATCAAAAAAATGCAAGGTTTTTCTTTGGCTCAGAGTATATGCTTCTGTTTCAAATGATGATAACAATACTCAATATTGGTTAAGAGCTTACTATGTGTCTGACACTACTGCTAGAACTTTGCACACACGAAATTACATAAGCCTCATAGACAACATCCATTGAGGTAGGTACTACTATTATCCCCATTTACAGATGGGGAAACCAAGTCCAGTGGAAATAACTTGTTCGTGGCTCACTGGAGAAGAGCCTGACTGTACACCTGGGTTATCTGGCTTCAGAATTGAGCTGACTCTCAGTCTCCCTGCTAGGCTAATCCATCATCTTAACCAGGAAGATGTTCATACACAGAGTTGCCAGACGTTGAGGTAATTTCTTTTAAAAAATAAATCTTTAGTCTTTGATTTGACAAAATCAAGATTTGCATCATTGCGTGCAGTTCCATACCTGTTTTGAGAGAGAAGTTGGCAAATCTAGTTTGTTTAAAGCTATGCAGCCAAGATGATGAAGGGTTCGAAACTCTTTTAACATGAGGAACATTTGGAATAAGTACGGAATGAATTAAGACACAGGAGGGGGCTGTGCAAACAGCCTTAAATACACAAGTAAGGGCTTGTCCTCAGTATGGACTAAGCTCATTTCAGTTGCAATTGTAGGGCAGAACTAGTATGGATGAGGAGAAGTCATAAGAAAATCAAGTTCATTTTGAGTACTCAGAATTATCTGACAATGGAAGAACATGAAAGTGAACTCCCCATGCCAACAGCGCCTGCTGAGGAGGACTGGAGCTTTGTGAATCAGGGTAGGAAATTAAACTGGGTGACATCCAGGATCAATTCCATCTCCAAGATTTATAGTGGGTGATTTTACCCTTTCAAAAAGGCAGCCAACACCTGTTTGAACCATTCTCAAGCTTAGTCCCTACAGCAGCTTTAGGGGAATAGGGCAGGATGGAAAGAATTGCCGGGCCACAACCAAGGCAACAAATGTCAGGTCCTGGCTCCACCAACTAAATGTCTGACCCGGGCCAGGCATGTCTGCTCCTCACACCCTTCATTTCTGTAACTTCAAAGTGGAAGAAAATGGATGTCATCCCTCTGGAAATGTCTAAAATAATAATAATCTAACTTTTAGAGCCAGATAAGCATCAGTTATTTGGAAAAGGGAATGAACCAAGTTATTCTGTGCACAGCATCCTGACTCACAGTGGAACTGTTAGACAAGGAGTGCGACAAACGATCATTTCAGCACATTTTCTGGACATCAAGCTTGCTAATAATCCTTCTGCCCCTATATGTCTTGTTATAATGTGAAGGTCTTGTCAGCAATTTCTTTTCCTTTACTCTCCATCTTACTCATTCTGTACCAATTCAATTTAGTTACTGTGATTCAGAACTGTTCCCCTGGCTGGGAGAATCTAGTTTCTTTGGGCCTACTGTGTTCAAGACAGTAAAGGCGCAGCTTTACTGTAATATTTTGTTCTTCTGTGTAAAACTGACATTTATGAGAAAACATCTATAAAAGGCCAAGTTCTCATTCTACCTACAGAAGACATTCATCCTGCTTATATCTTCTTATGTCAACTTGTACTTCAAACATTGTTTTGCAGATGATAAATTAATTTGTGAGCATTTGCAAAATGCTATGCCAATCCATGCATGGCATAACATTACTCAGAATTACTTCCTATGTTTTAGAAGGATTTCCCCCCAAATCATGACTATAGTGTTTTTAAAGGTGGGGCTCATATATAAAATCTTCACTGTAGGTACATACCTACATCTATGCATCACTATTCAAATAGAAACTGATTAGTTCACTTGAGAGGGAAAAAAAATTCATTCTAATCAAATGTTGGCATTGGTTCCTTTTATTTGAAAAAGATGGTAGTGGATTTACAAAGAATAATTCCCCATTTACCCAAATCTTGGTAATGAGAAGCTGACATGAGAACACACTTAATCATCCTACTACCCAACACCTGAGGCTCAGAGACTCCCACTTGAGTGCTCAGGGAAATAAACACACATCACACAATTCAAGGGTGAGCCCATGTCCTCTCCTAACATCCCACGGAAAATCTTCATTTCATATGCTTAAGTGCTACTTCACCCCATTTCAATAAAAATAGAGTTTAATTTGGTCTCAAAACTTGCTTTCTCCCAAGTACGGGGGGGAAAAAAAAGGCTTGGGCTATGGGATCAACTACTGCAATCCATGTGGTTATTCAAAAATAAAGGGGTTCACCATCACTCAAAGACCGGTGCAAATCTGTATTACGGTTAATTAATTTAGCCTTCATAACAAATGCTCTGAACTACAAAGAAGGCTTATCAGCTAGTTTCCAACAACCGAAGGATAAAAAACTGAATGAATAGGCTAAGAGATTCGGCAAACAAACTGTTTGCCATTTGGGAGTAAATTACTGCTACCGAAAAGGGAAAAGTGCCCCTTGATTGAAATCAATTAAAAGGAACCGAATACTGACCTCATTGAAGCGAGCTTAAATATCCCACCTACCCAGTAATGGTCCAAATAGAGTTCCAAAGACCCAGAGGCCTCATGAATATTCTGAGAATTTAAAATGCCAAAAGAAGGAGGAGTGGGTGAGGGGAGAGGTCTTTGCTTCTAAATAATAGCTGCTCTCCTGGGGTTATGCTTAGTCTTCCAGGCTTTGCTTTTCATGCTCTTTATTGAAATTGCTCAGATCTTTAACTGATCTCCCACGAGGGCTCAAAAGCCTTAAGCTAATTACATTTGGCTGAGATATGCTTGATGAGATGGGAAAAATATAAAGCTTTTGAAAGGGTGAAAAATCTCTAACCATCTGCTGGTGGTGTTACTAATAGAACAATAGGGGAGAAGAAGGAGGGCAGTGAGCCAGAGTGAAAGGTACAGGATTTCTTTAATTACCAGGTCAAATAGACTATTACTGCTTGGAATGTTGGAAAGGCAAGCTAAACAACAACAGTGCTTAGTGAAGGAGCAAAGCCAATGGACATCAAAATCAGAACCCATTTTGAGAGAGTACATGGGAATGAGAGCATTAGATGGGCGTTCCTAGTTAGAAATCCAGTAGATTATGAAAAGGAGAGAAAGAAAGATTCCTAAGTTGGAATTTGGTTTCAGAACAACCTATGTACTTCATGTTATTGGTGGTCCTCAAGGCAGTTTGGACGGAGCCCTGGTGAAGTGTGTTCCCTCCAGTGCCATCAGCCAGACAGTTGCTTCTGTTATACTTGGCAATCCAGGTGAACAGCCTGCGTTTAGCTTTCAAATCAATGCCCCAGGTGGTGATTCAATATGGCAAACAGCTTATGTGCATTGCTTTAAAGGCTCTGTTCATTTTCTCCTTTTCCTTTCTCTTTTCAAATAACTAATCCCCTCAAATTCAGCTGAGAAAATGTTAGATTTTGGAAGACAAACTGACATAAATCAAATAGGGAACTGCTAAATCAAAGCTTATTTTTCCTTTATACAGGGAAACTCCTGCAAGTTGAGCAGTAGTTATGCCCAGAATCCTATTTTTATTCTTTTTTTTTTGACCTTTGTAGAGGAAATCATTCCATCTTGCCTCTGTGGCTGAAGATGACTGAAACTTCTAAAATGATGGGGATGCTTTTTTCCCCTTTTGTTATTTCCTTTTCATTAAAACCAGGAAATGATAACCCTTCAATAGTCAACACATTTTTTCAGATCTACAATTCAAATGTGGATTCAAGATGCTCTCAGATTAACCTAGATCTGCTTTCCAGTGGACAACTTAATCCGTATCCCTTCTGTACCACCTAACCTAGACACAAGGTATGTCTTTCTTGAACACTGCCACCCATACCGGACCCTACTGTGGGGAGGGCAGCACAGGTGGAATAAAGGGCTTATAGGTGGCTGAACTCAGACATAGAAGGTACGAATAGAGACAATCTTTCTCATAGCTACCCTAATGCCAGTGACCCATTTGAAGGTCCTGGGAGTCTAAGATGGTGCCAAGAAACCCATTACCTCCCGTGGTGTCTGATATGAGTTAGGTGGTTTGGATAATAAACAAGGGATTTTCTATTTTTTCTCAAAGTGTGGTCTCTGGCTCAGCAGCAATAGCATCACTTGGGAATTGTTAAAAATGCAAACTCTTGCCTGTCCACCACATCCAGACCTACTAACTCCAAGACCTCAGGGATAGGTCCCGGAAAGCCAGGCTTTAACAAGGCTTCCAGGTGACCTGGATCTGCACTTGGGGTTGAGAACCTCTGCTCCTCACTTTGGCATTTTGCCTGCTTACCTGACTGTGGCTTACTCGGAGCTCAGGGAAGCCCCAGAGAGGTCTGGATGGGGGAGGAAATGGTGCCTTTCAGGACCTCAAAACTACTTACCTGTAGCTCCCAGAAGTCGGTGTTTTTTAGGGAGGAGGCTAGCCTATAGTAGGGTCTGAACCAAGGGGGGAGTCTGTGTGTGTGGGGAAGGAACAGGTGCATTTTGGGACTGCTAACCCAGCTGCCAGCAGCCCAAGATGTGTGGGCCTAACTCTTTCCCAGCGTTCAGTGTTCTTTACAGTCATTGTCACTTGCTCATCTTCTGTGGGCTAGGGACCCAGGAGTCCAGGTGTGGGAAGAGTGTGTGTTTAGTTCCGACCAGCAAGAGCCAGCAGCCCCAGTTATGTCAGCTCCATCCCTGTCCCAGTCAGTTTTCCTTGTAGTAGGTTTTGAGCTCACCCTGCTCTAGCGGCCTAGCAGTCAAGGGAAGTGGTGGGTTTTGTAGTTGGTGCAGGCTGAGGCTTGGTGTGCTAAAAAGAAACTTCCCTGCTTCAACTAAGGGTGGGGGGAAGGTCTTCTTCCTGACTCAGAGTCTGATTATGTCCTCCAGCTTGGAGGGGGTGGTGTCATAGGCCCTTGCCGCCCTCTATGCAGTCATTTTAGAGGTGTGTCCCCCAAATTCAGTCCATCCACCACCTGTTCCCCCTCTGGCTCTCCCAGCTGAGGTTGTGCCCTCCACCACTGCTATTTGAGGATCCCCTTTGTCAAAACAACAGGGTTTTGGCTACCCACCTTCAAGAAAGCAGGCGAACGGGTCATCAGGCAACTTCCCGGGATAAGGTGATATGAAACGTGAGATACTAAGCTCTTTTCTGGTAGATGTTACCTTGGCATAACTTACTCCGGTTCTTTTGGGCATATTCTCAGAGTGGGTAACCTGTTTTTATATCTATTTGTCTTTCTGCTCGTCCGTCTACCTACCTACCTACCTATCATCTATGCCTTGCTTAAATATGCCCTCCCCCAATGAAAATAAGGCAGAGGGAATGTTTAAAATTGGAGGCAAAATACTGTATTAGTGGCGCCACTCACCATGTGGGCTACGGGCCAGTAGTTATTACCTGGGAACTTGTTGAAATGCAGATTCCCAGGCTCATTAAGAGCTGCTGCCTCAGAATCTTTGGGGAGTGGAATCCAGGAATCTGTGTTTCAGCAAACACTCTAGTTCTTAGACACATATACGTCTGAAAGAAACTGTGTTAGAGAAATACAGAAATTATGATTATAGCCTGTTTGACTTCAAACTATTAGAAAATTGAGGATTTAGAATTCTCTCTTCCCATTTTGTGGTATTATTCAATCAGGGAAAGCCAAATTGGAAAGTTTTTTTTTGAAATGAATTTTGTATGTCTTCTATCTCCTGAAGTATTGGTTGGGTTTTTACTTTAATTGTTCTTTTCTTTAGATCATAGGAACAAACTTTTTTTCACTTCTATCAGAATTCTTCCTTCTCTCACTCTTTGATTTCATTCTTTCTCCTTCTTGTTCCTCTTCCTTCATTTCCCTAATACCTTTTACTCCTTTAAATCTAACCTAGAACTGTAGAATTATTCTCCTGGCACTTATTGTGGCCAAAGTAATCAAATTTATCTGCATTAAATTCAAGTTGCACATGCAACAGAGCATGCCATTAGAAGGGGGTGTGTTATGATAATGGAAATGCTGCCTAATTTAGCATAAATTATAAATGGGGGGATAATTTTATGGTAATTCCCAACTAGAACATGGAGACACATTAGAGCTACTCTTTTCTCTGGGGAACTATTGAGACAAGCCTTAAGTTTTCAACATGGTTTGGAGAAGTCATGTCGAGTGAAAATAAATCAGCTTCCTCTTGCTCCTGTGACAAATTGCCACCACTTATTGTGTGGTATGGTGATTTAATAAAATACAAACTTGTTATTTTACATTTTTGGAGGTTGGAGTCTAAAATGGTTCTTATAGTGCCAAAGTCAAGGTGTTACTTTCCTTGAGGCTATGGGGAGAAATCCATGTCCTTCACCGTTCCGTATTTTAGAAGCTGCCTATGTTCCTTGTCTCATGATCTCCTCATCCATCTTAAAAGCTAGCAGCAAATCGTCGTCAACTTTCTGGTCTCTGTCTGTCTGTCTGTCTGTCTCTCTCACACACACAAACACATTATATCTACCTGATCTATTATTTACCCTATTTAATTATATATAATTACCAGATTTTCTTTTATGCACATTTTAGAAATGACTGTCAATTTTGAAAAATATTTCCTGATATGGAAATTATATGTCTGAATTTTAACTTATTGTGAACCATACATTTTAATCCTAATTATTTCTTTATGAACTATGCTCAAAAGTTATGGAAAATGAAGGACAGGTGAAGTAAATATTGTATAATCTGAGGCATAAACTAAATTTGATAATTGGAAGTGGAATGTTCTTTGAAATAAGTATTTACAAGGAAATATCAAGTTTCCACCTTTCATCCCTATTTTGATGCACTTTTTATTAGTTTCAATTAAAATTTAAGGCTAATAAACTATGACAACATTTATGAAAATGAACAGATGGGCTTCTATATAAAAATATAGTTCTAACAATGAGATGATATTTATTGGTTAGAGACTTGACTGATTCCTCTCAACATTTACTTTGAAAATTCACAATGAACTAATCACATACATTCAGCCCAACCCCCTTACTATCGTTAGACTGCTAACTCTTTTTTCTTTCTTTTTTTAAGCTATTGCACCAAATGTCATAAAATAAATGTAGTGAAACATTCAAGCAGCAAACTTCCCAATTGTTTCCATCTTGATTATAAAAACACATTGAAAGGTAAATCCTCACCATAAAATAAATGAAAAAAATAATTAACATTCATACTACTACTTATACCACCTGCTCTTTGCATACTGTGCTGAAAGGAAGGCACCTAATGTATAAAGAGTAATGGAAAGAAACTGAATTTCCTTCTATAACTGCTTTTCTACCAGTTAAATTTGAAATCCAAATTAGAATGGATATACCATTTGCACAATCAAGAGTTCAGAAATTTCTTCCTCTGATGAGTCAAGTGAAGTGGTTAAGTCAAAATCCATGTATAGTAAATTATATTTCTTACTGAAGTAACATTGCTTTATAACACTGGTTTTCAAGTGTTCAGTTTTATAAACCAACATACATACTAAATTATGTTTGCCACCAAAAGTCTCATTTCCACACATAGCCATAAAACTATCTCCTCCTTCCCTTTTCTGGTAACCACTGTTTTGTTTATAGTCTAGGAGTTTACATTTGTTTTGTTATTTTGTTTATCTACCACAAATGAGTGAAATATAGTGGTATTTCTCTTCCTTTGTTTGACTTAACGTCATAGCACAATACTCTCAAAGTGCAGACATGCTGTTGAAATGACAGGATTTCATATTTTTGATACTAAGTAGACTCTGTTATGAATTTATGGCACATTTTCCACATTCACTCATCAGTTAATGGAATTTGGGCTGTTTCCAACTCTTGGCTACTGTGAATAATTGTGTGATGAAGATGGGGGTACATACATCTCTTCAAATACATGTAGTACCAACTATTACGTTTGCTTTTGTTTTCCTTGTTGTCAGACAGACATCCATGACAACATCACTAAAGTCAATAATTAAGTTAGTCACATGTTTTCTTTTATGCATTTTACGCCTTCAGGTCTTATAGTCTAGATTCCATTTTGAGTTAATTTTTGTGTATGTATAAGACAGTGATCTAGGTTCATTGTTTTGCATGTGCATGTTTGCATTTATTAGAGAGACATTGCTTACTCTATTTTATTCTTAGTTAATTTATAAATTAGTTGCCCATATATGTGTGGATTTACTTCTATTGGTGGGTCAATTCTATTCCATCCATCTGTATGTCTGTTTTTCTTCCAATACCATGTTGTTTTGATTACTATATCTCTAGTGTAGTACAGGTAGCCTGTTATCATACTTCAGATATTTGATAAAATTTCCATGATAAAATTTAAGAACTTCAAATATTTGTTTGTTTGCCTTTTGGTATGCCTTGAAATTTTTTAATATTTAGACATGATGTACTCAGCAAACTTGTGAGCAAGCTTTTGGAATGGGGAGGTGCTGGAAGGGGAGAAGTGATCCTTGATTAGGTCTCAATCTTTCAGTGAACCTCTGCCTCTGTACTGTTAATTTCACAAATCTCAACTCTCACATTCTTCTTTAGAGGGATAGGCTGGCTAAAGTAGGCTGGGCTTGGGATTTCCTTTCCCACTGGTTAGTGGGATAAGGATAATAAAAAGTTTCATATAAACTTTACATATGTTTTTAGAATTTCTGTGAAGAATTCCATTGGAATTTGATAGGGGTTATGTAAATCTGATTATTACTTTAGGTAAAAGTCATTTTAACAATGTCAGTTCTGAACCAGTGTGAAATAGCTTTCCATTGTTTGTGTCTTCAAATTCTTTCAGTCTTACAGCTTCTGGTGTATAGTCTTTCAACTCCCTGTTTAAAATTTAACCCTAGGTATTTTATTCTTTTTGGTGAGATTATAAACAATTGTTTTTCTTAATTTCTCTCTGATGATTCCTTGTTTGCATATGGAAATGCAACCAATTTTTGTATACCAATTTTGCAGCCTTTAAATTTACTGTATTCATTTATTATTTCCTCTTTTTCTGATTTTACTTAGAGCTTTCTCTTTTTTTCCTTAGTGAGTCTGTCAATTTTCTTTACATTTTCAAAATTTTATTTGATCCTTTGTTTTTTGATCTCAATTTCATATTATTACCATAGTGCTGTGAATGTCTCCCTTTAGGTCTGCTAATATTTGCTTTATATATTGTTTCCATGTTGGTGTGCCTGTATTAACAAGTGTCTTGTATTTTGGATGGGTTTACCATTTCATCATTCTATAATGTCCATCTTTGTCTCTTATTTTCGCTGTTTTGACTGAAGGTCTATTTTATCTGATAGTTTGTGTGTTTTATTTACCACGCACTTGGTATGTCTTTATCCTTTAAGTATGAATCTACTTTTGTCTGTATTGCTTATAGGAGTTTATCTCCTATAATCAACATATAATTGGTTCATATTTTTAATCTAGTGACTGTACTTTTGGATTCATGATTTCAGACCATTCACATTCAGTGAGATCCTTGAGGCCTATAACTACCATTTTTTCATTTTCTGATTATTCTATATTTCATTGTTTTCACTTGTGTTTGTCTGCTGTGTCATTAGGTTTGCTTTTCACAGTGATTCAGTTCCTTCCTTTATTATGTTTTGTGTCGCTGATCCAGGTTTTTGTTTTGCAGTTACCATGAGGTTTGTATAAAACCTTTCATACCTAAAACAGTCTTTTGTGCTGATATCATCTTGTTTTCACTTGTTTCTATGAGGCTCCACCCTTCTTGTCTTACCCTTTAATGCTTTTTCTCTTTAAAATTTTTTCCTTTTTCATAGCAAGGCTGCTGTCAAAGCAACAATTACTTTAATATTTCCTTCCTTTAAGTAATTATGCTATAATTAACCATTTTATAACTTATTCAAAGATAGTTGTGACCTTTTGATCCTGTATATTTATCACCTTACTCAAGATTATGTGTACCTTAATTTTTTTTTTTTCTTCAGAGTGGGGAGAACAGGCAGAGCAGAAATACGCTGCTGAGGGGAGCAGCGGGCAAGGCAGGAGAGGTCTGCCGCACCATGTGGGATTCTCCCCGGCTGGGCATCGAACTCACTGCCGACAGCGCTCAACTGCTGCGCCACCAGGGAGGCCCCGTACTTTAAATTTTTTTCCCAAGCAGGTTGGGGAGCAGTGTGGACAGAGCAAATAGCAGGCCTACAGTAAGACAGAACACTGTGGGAATAAACCTGTTTACCCAAGGACAGCAACACAGGCTTGTATAAATGTGGGTATGTGTGGATAAAGACTGCATAATTTAGAAGTGGTTCTGTGAATATGAGGGATTTCACATTCAAGATAATTTGGGTTATAATCACAAAGATGTTATAGAATAGGGAGCCAGCAAATTCATTTCTGGAAAAGACCAGATAGCAAATGTTTCATACTTTGCATATTTTAGTAACTTTTTTTTTTGATGGACATTGAAATTTTAACTTAATGTAACTTTTATGTTTCACAGTTATCCTTTCCACTCATTTAAAATTTCTTAGTTCATAAAGCTGTGCGAAATAGTGGGCCAAGTTTGGCTGGGGTTGTAGTTTCCTGGTCACAGCTAATTATTCAAAAATTTATCTGCTCAACTCTAAGAAGTATGAGAATGTGGATACTGAAGATCCTGGGGGTTATGCAGCTTACTCATGGTTATGCTAGTCGTGTCTAAGTCAGAACTAAAAATCAGATTTTTTTTTTAATCTTACCACTATTGTTTCATGTACACACGCATCTTCCTTTCATATAGATTACTGTAAATAATCATTGGGAAAAATGAATGATATGCATAAAAGTAAGCTAATCTATAGGCAATATATTATATATTAGCTTGCATATAATTACTCATAATAAGCAAAATACATAAGCATTATAAATACAACTGGGACATGAACAAATGTATAGTGCATATTTTGTTTACTTTTGATTATGTAATTCACATTTGTGAGGGTTTTTTTTTTTGCTGTTTCACATGAATCCTATACCAAAGGCCAACAGAGTGAAATAAATATAATACATATGATCCTTATTGACTATATACAGCAGTATTAGGTGCTTCGTAAGTATTTGATAAATGAAACAATTTATCACTCATGGTTATACGATATGAAGTAGGAGATAGTATACCAATGTGCTAGCCAGAATCCTGTTACTAGTGAAATATGAGATGATCAGGAAAAATTGACTTTAATCATATAAGTTTTCCTTCTCTAAGCTCAGCTCAGTTTGCATTGTGAAAAAAAAAATTGGTAATACTACGGTGCATTACCTCACATCTTCCATAAAGTAGTGAATTGTAAAATATTTGTTAGAACTTTGTGATGAATTTTACTGTATGCACTAACATCAAAAATGAAAGTACCAAAATTTACTGATAGGTTTCAAGATTGATGAAAATACTCAAAGAGGGAGGGAGTCAATCAGAAGTATTTAGCAATTGTCCCTAAGTACAAACAAAGAATGTAGGGCATAAGCACACAGCCAAAGACTTCTAATTCCTTTGTGGATTCTTTTAGATTCTGAACCATCAAAGTTTTAACATAGAAGACAACATGTATGAAGCAACACAGGTAGACAGTGACTGATAAAATGCATTTCAGAGGTAGGACACTGATTCTGATGATGTTTTAATACTTTCACTAATTTACTTCACTAACTTATTTAATACATTTCTTTTATGTATTCTCAAGAATTTGATAAAACTAAAAGCATACATAAGAAATATCGTATCTTAAATTAATTAGCAAAATTAAAATATTTCTTAGTAAATATGAAATGTAAAATGACAATGCTTCTTCAAATTGAGGCATTTAGAAGTATCTACATACATGGTGTATGTGCATCTACATTATATGTAGAATAGTAGTCCTGTGCACAAAACGATGGCAAATTATAATCTCAGAAGTAATTAGAGGTTTCTATCCTACCTCAATACTACTTTGGTTTTATACTAGGCAGTATAAAACTGCCTAAAACATTATGTCAAATGGGGGGAAAAAAAGGGTAAAACAACAGTTTTACCTTCAGTATTCTGCTCCCCAAAACTGTGTAATACTTGACATCGGATGAAAGAGATACCTGGTGTTTCTTTCGGTGGAATTCTGGATATTGCCCTGCCCATTCTCTTATCTAATGAGTCATTCGTTTGAGCAGCTTTCTATTTAGACTATTATAGATCTCTAGGAGAAGTTAACTTGCAGAAAACCTGTAGTAATGGAGATGGGACTAATTGTACAAATACATTCTAACTAGTAGAGAAGAATACATTTTATTTTCCTATGACATTAACCATCCTCAGATTTCAGTTCCTGAACACACATACATATTTCTATTTTGAACCAGTTTCAACATCTTACTGGTCACTTGATTAGTTGATGACTGAAATACAATCTATTCACTTTACATTTGTGTGACTCATGATTTTATGTTTCTAAAATTTACAACTTAGCATTATTTAATATTTTGGAGAAGATGGCAAATATAATGACCATGCATCACAATGTTAACAATTATACTCACTGTCTTTCAAGAAGTCCAATTTCTGGTATATATGAAATATGATAGTATATATGAAATATAATTAAGCTTATAGTAAAAATTAATTTTTTCATTAGTTGTGGTAAGAATTAAGACAATTCATCCACAGAAAATTATAGAAACCTTATGTATCAAAGAATAAAAAGTTGAACACCTTGAGACAGAATTACACACTTTGCAAACTACCTTGAATGGCCACATTACTACATGCCTCACAGTAAGAAGAAACACCAGGTATGATGCAAAGTTAAAATATCAGTGAAATTGCAAAGGAAGAAGGGGGCTCAGGAACATAGCTGGATACTAGAGACTTATCCCTGGATGGGGGTGGATTAATAAATGCAGACTTTAATCTTAATGCTTACAGTTCACTTAAAACTACACATATCCTTGAGTTCATGGTACTTCAGGGAGAGAAGAAAGGTATACAAGTAGAAGTGTCTGGTAGGAATAGTGAGGATTAGAAACAGCTTACAAAGAAGGACAAGATCAGGTGTGTTTAGGATGGGCTGGTCATAGCTAGTGAATCTTTGTGGAAGTTCAGTGAAATACATGCACAAGCTGAGGTGTGAAGTTACATAGGTATGTAACAAATGGCAAATCAATAAAAGTTGGGGGGAAAAAGAAAGATATTGGTTGAATTGAGAAGTCATCAGAGGCAGGACTGGAAGCCTGAGGCTAGAGGGAATAGTCCTTACCTCAAAGAATTCTCAGTTGGAAGGGACTGTAGATTCCAGCAACATGTAAATGGAAGTTTAGGGTAATTTTTTTTCTAAATCTTAAAAGACAAGCAGATCACAGAAAGCTGGAGGGTTTGGGCCACATTTGAGAGGCTTAGCATATGCTTTCTTATTGGGTAGCTACATGTGAACTTTATACATATTTAATCTAAATTTACATACACACATTATGAAACAATACTATAGCAGTGAGTATACTTTTCATTTTTTTAACTTTGAATTCATAGGGTAATCATATTTTCATTTGAGGGAGAAACACGTAGATTAGCATTCTAAAAACAATGTTAAAAGTAAACATGAGAATATATCTTCTACAGTCTAGCTGGAATGAATTGGCTAAATATGTTTGATATATTTCAAGCATATTGTTATGCAGAAAACCTAAATAATTTAACTTAAAATTTTATCATTTTTGTTCAATATATTTAAACAATATGGGAATTTCATTAAACACTTAAATTTTTTTTTGTGAAACCTAAACAGTGACCTGAATAGCATTGTTCATTTATAACCTACACAAAAATTTGATGGACAAATTCCAGCTACAAAATATAATTAGGAAAGACCAATAGAAACAGCCATTTAAAAATGAAACTGCCATAATAAACTAAATTATAGTGCTAGTAATGTGAAAAATACAGCATTATTATTGACTTCAGTTGAGAAAATAAGACTTTCTGAAAATATGAAGTTCCAGTAACTTGCTTTATTCCTCAATAAGCAAGTTCACATAATATTTTGCATGAATCAAAACTTTGCTTCAACTATGATTCTCTGTAGCAAAGGACAGGGCTGGAGTATGGAAGCCTGCAAGGCACAGATGCTGTTTGGTGATGCAATGCCAGTAGGGTGCCTGCTTTTCAAGTGCAGGACAAAGTGCTCTGTCAGCGATATTGCATCAATAATGGAAAACACCAAGGGCTGCATAGTAGTGCTTTGTAGATAAAATAAATTTGGCTGGTAGTAGAAGAGAAAGTGTTTCATTAACTATGTGTTCACCAAAAGATGAAGCAGTGGCCAGAAGAGCTGTAAGAAAAGATGATTTCTGCGTAGACTCAGGATGGGAATCCAGCCTGATTCTGAGTTTGCATGCTAACCTAACTTGAGCTTAAAAGGCATTTTTCCCTACTGAAAATATCTTTGGAGAATAATTAGACATCCAATTATTGGTTAAGTCCAGGAGTGAAGAGTGCTGAATTTGGCTGATTTGTCTGGTCTATGACAACTTTGCATCTTCATCAATACAATATTCTGGATAAAGCCTACGGTTTTGGTTTTACATTTTATTGATGACCACTAGCTACTAAGTCTTTATCCTCTTCAAGTATGTGGTTCTCCAGAATTGGTCTTTTGGAAAATTTACAAAATAATGCACATACCTTATAAGTGCATTATTGAGGTCATGCCTCTTAGCATACAACCCCAGAAAATGGGGTTCATAGAAGTCAATGAATTGCCAGGAGCCACACAGAGACACCAGTCATGGATCTTGTGTGTTACACTTTGTCACTTGGTCCTGCTTGTCCAGAGGCCAAAACATGAGTCTAAGGACTTGATCATTTGTTTCTTGGTGGCTTGAACTTCACTTTGTACTAACTTACATGCCTTCCCATATTCATCTTTTTCCAAGAAAACTTTAACCATAATACACTGTAAGTCTCCATATTTTGGTGACACTCAGGTAAATTGATAAAGGACTAGTAGTCCATGTTATGCTTATTAACGCAATAAAAATAATTGGATGTATACATTTAATATATAGGACTTTTCTCCAATTATTATATAAACAAAATATAATTACATGATATTGGTTAAACTTTGTTGCTTAGTTAACATTTTGTGTCAAGTACTAAATTCAACAAATATAAATACCTTAAGGAAAACTGCTTAATATTACTTTTGCATTTTATGCTAAAACATGAACTCCTCTTTAGAGGAGATCTTCTAAAACAGTACTTTCCTATTTGGTTGTTAACCAAAATGATGCTATTTTACTGGATTTCATATGTGCTACAGATCTTGCTGTGAAAGCATAAAACTGGACTCATTCGAGAAGAGGCAGTGTGACTATAGGAGAGAAAGTGCCATATGTGAAATCTCACTTTCTGCCTGTTGAAATTTTTGTGTTTCAGGTCTCCCAGGGACATGTCCATTGTGCTATTGTGTAATTTTATCAGCATGAACTTCTGCTGAATATATTTTCCCTTCTTTTCAAAACCCCTATTTTGGTATTGCTAACTTCAGAACTTAATGTTGAACATCTGTGCCCGTACACCTGGGAGCCACAGAAGATGTATCCTGAAGATTATCTACATTTTCTAATCTTATAGAATGCTACAAAATGAGAGAAAGAGGTTATACATTTTTTCCTGGTCTGGAATTTTTTGAAAGGAACCATTATCTGTTTCCTTAGAAAGCTTCTCACAATAAAAGTGAACCAATATTTCTAAAACTATAAAAGATATCCCTACAAATATAACAGAAAACTCATTCATTTTTGTTTTCAGAAAAAAAGTAATTTTTAGTGCATCTGTGTTACTTTCCATTAAGAGACACTGCGAATATATGCAAAAGTTGGAGCTATATTTTCAAAAAAGACTCTAGTAATTATATGACTCAAAAGAAAGAAAAGGAGACTATATAAAATATGCATATAAAAACTTCCTGTAAGATAGGTGCTGAAAATGAAATGTGCAGAACAATTTGTTGTTGAATTGTAAGATAATGTGGATTAAAAATTAAAATTAGAAAGTACAGTCAATGCACTTGAGCTCCATAGGTAGATTCTCTTGACTGTGTCATCAAATTATGATAAATATTAAACACTTAAGTGCTTTCTCTGTTCCAGGAAGTTGTAATTGCTTTATATGTGTTAAGTGATTAAAACTTCACAACTGTACGAGACAGATGATCTTATCATCACCATTTTACAGATGGGTCAGGCACTGAAAGATTAAGTTGCCCAAGGTCACCAGCTTGTCCCTAGGGGCAGGACATTGTGAATAAACAGTGCCCTCTTTTCCTAGGTCATTTTTCTTATATGTAACAGAACAGATCCTACTTTCTAACTCTTTACTTTGAAGCACAAAATAAGATAATAAGGATGATAATGCATCTTACGATATTTCAAATTTAAGCACAAATATTTAAGATAGGGCCAAATATGCATGGTAAACAAAGGGAGGGAAAACTCAGTTAATTAAAGCCCACTAGCACTATTACAACAGTCAAATTTTAACAAAGACATTCAACTACAAAATTGCTACAAGCCAGTAGCAGAATTTTACTTCACTGCTTTAGCGCATGCCCTTTCAATATTTGCAGAATAGGACTGGTATCATGAGGAGGAGGGAGAGAAGTGGGTATTTTTAACTCTTTAGTAGTCAGGAGGGTTAAGTGCAGGGAAAGGGTAACAAGACAATGTTTCCTCAGCACTACCCTTTTCTCTGTAGGTCAAGTTAAAAAGAGGGAAATGTACCATTTCTTTGCGGTCCCTCATTTGCTGTCTTGAGGCACAATATACAAAGCAGACAATTACAGAGGAATTAAGCAGGCAGGACACTGCATTTACACATGTTAGAAACAACTGAAAGGAGCAATGCCATGTGTTTGAATCTGAAATAGAGCTATACCACTTCTCTGTTATCAGATATAAAACACTCCAGATACAATATTTACTCGACTTGCCAGAAACATGGTGTCTTGAATCTCAACTAGCATTTGTAATAAAAAAAAAGGTTATTTGAGGCATAGACATGGAAAAATATTGTGCTATAAATGCAGTGGAAATAAAAAAAGATGTCAAAATCACTAGCATGGCTTAGTAATTAAACTGTGTCAAAGCCCCTGCCAAGAAGAGTTCATAATTTGGAAGCAGTAGTTACTATTGACCTGGTTTTACAATTGAGATCGTGTCTGCCTTTTAATTTGGAAACAAAATTGATCACTGTGTTCTATAAACAAGGCTCGTCAAGCTATTACTCTGCAACTGCTTTGCAAACACACATTTAAGAGCAGCATGATTTATGATACAGTGTTAACAGACAAATTATTTCATTATTTGTCTTCTAAGGGAGTACGTTATTGTTAAAAATAGAATTCTTAAAACATTACTGAATTTAAGTTTTTAATTTCTTTTAAAAGGTGGCTATTTTTACTCCAATATATTGACTTCCTCTCTCAAATGCTGCTTTAATGTTTATGAAGTGTTCATTCATCCTGTCTTCAAAAATCGTAATAATGCTCACTTAATTTCTAACAGCATTCAATATTATAGTATTCTAATATTAGTGGACAAGAGTTGTGGTTTAGAAGGTTTATATAATGTACATATTTTATATAAATTGTTTCCCTAAATCACTACTATATGAAGGGCAGCCAAAAAATTAAAGAGGTTAATCTACTTGTTTTAAAGCCATCTCAGAGTTTCTAAGACTCCATCTACTTCGTAATTTCAATTTCTTATAGGCTTTCTCAATAATTTTTATAATGAAATAGAATAAAAGTGAATATATATGATTTTTAGCCCATCTATCAACGCAAAAACTGCTATTGTTACTTCTAGATTTCAAAAGTAGGTTCAGGAATAAAGTTACGTTTATTTTTGCATGAGGATAACAGTGATAGTTGAATTCCAGGCAAGAATCCAAAGAAACCCTCCATTCACGCCAAGTTATTTTAAAAGTAGTCCTACCTTTTCCAGCATCTGTTTCTTCTTGATCATCTGTAAGTGGCATCACTTCTGGTTGCTCCATAAATGTGGCATCTTCTTGGTTTGTTGAAAATTCTAAATAGAATGAGATGGTAAGATACTCAGTGATGTTTTAGTTGAAATTATTGATAAAATATTGACTGCAGTATAGAAAGTTAAGGTTTTTTTTTTTCACCTCTAAGTTTCAACAGGCACATATGCAGAACTCTTGCTATTTAAAACTCACACGTACACGCTCCATGTACACAAGTTATATACAAAAATCATGGTTCACAGATTCAGCTCATCCTCTGATAATGATACATTCTGTTTTCAATACCTTCTGTTTCCATATGTGAGCTCTGGGACTCTGCTTCAATCTTTATTTCATTCTTTGTTGAATCATTCTCTTGTCCTGTTAAAAACAGTGATGGAAAAACAAAAGAAATGTGGTATGCGTGACCATAGCTTTATCCCTGACTAAAAAGAGCAAAAATTTCAGTATAAAACAGTTTTGAACAGAAGTGGAGAACAGTATCTTCAAATTTACGTCTTTTTTTATGAGACATATCCAGATAATTTAGGCAAAAACCTCTTTGAATTGATGGGTGTAATTAATATTTAGCTTAATAATGTACTGCACATTCATGGACACAAACTGGAATTTAGAAATTTTAACTCATTTCTGGGTTGTGTGGGTTAACTACATTTTTAACTTCTCTTTAGGATATAGATATATTCCATATTAAGGATTTCTGGAGGGGCCTCCCTGGTGGCGCAGGGGTTAAAGACACAGCGCTATCAAGCTATTGCCGGCCACAGCAGCGCAAGTTCCATCCCAGCTAGGATGCTGACCCACATGGCACAGCAGTTCTCTCCTGTCTTCAGCAGTGTCTGCCTCAGGAGATCTGCCTGTTCTGCTCCCAACTCTGTCTCTGGTAAATCCTCTCACCCACAACACTTCTGACCTACACCCCAAATCTTGTATGCATAAATAAATCTTTAAAAATAAAAGAATTCCTGGAAAATTAAAATGTTACTTGTATTTTCATTCTTTTGCCAAAAGAACACGAAACACTTGAGTAATGTGAGCACACAGGGATTGTAGCACTTCACAGCTCTACCAGTCTCTTAAGACACCCACTAAATAGTACAAAGGTCAGGGGAGAATCCAGCCAGCTCTTGATTATTCCAAGTGATTATCTAGTAATGGCTTTTCTTCCATCCTCCCTTGCTTCTCTTCCTCCCCTGTAGAGTTTAGAACCTTTAAGTGCTAATTTAGAGAGGAATATTTCTCCATTTTAATAAAGTATTTTAGCTGAGGATATTTAACTGTTGATTTAAAAACAAAATTCCTTAATATGAAGGAGAACATCATGCAAAACTTTCTCCTAGTGCCCATTTCCACCCTTCTTGTCTTTGGAGACCATATAGAGAAATGATATCACCGTATTTATTTTGCAAGGTATTGAGTGCTACTAAATGGCAAATGTGTCAGGTACTGGGAGGAGATCTTAATGTAGCTATAGTGCTTACAATGTGTACAGTTTCAAGGACAAGATATTAAAAGTGGAAAAAGTTCTTTCTGGTCTGGTAAACAGAATTTCATTTTTTGAAACTTGTACTTTTTGCAGGTTTTTAGATCACAGGAAACAGGGACAACTAATATATTGGACAACAAGATCAAGATTGAAATGCCTTTAAGTAGACTAAATGAAGCAAGATGAAATTTAGCAAGAATATAAAACTCTAGAGTCAAGTCTATAAATTCAATCTCAAGGAATAGGATGGGAGGAAATCAATTCTATTTCTGATAAAAATAGAGCCATAAGTTTTGTATTCCTGGTCTACTCTAGGTAAATACTGGATGGGCATCAGAATGGCTGGATGGATAGAAGGATTCTATTATCAGCCACATCGAAAATGATGGGAATATTTTCAGTTTATCTCCTAGCAAACATCTTGCCTGGACAACTACTTCTAGCTATCCAAGCAGGAGACTTCAAAGTAGAACTTTAAAAGGAAAAATATATTTTACATCTATAAAAGATAAATTCTGAAAAGCAAAAAATATAGTTTTGCTTTTGTGTTTGCAATGAGTTATGAAAACTGATGAATAAGGAAATTAAAGATGGATTAAATGAAGCAGAAATTGAGACAACAGAAAAAACCTGTAAGTTTAAAATCACTGACAGTATTGAATAACAGCAATGGATATCATAAGAGAGAATAAATACTATAGACAAATTAATTTTGTGGCGATTAAACTTGAATTCAAATTTACTCAGAAAGCAAAAATAGTGAGCAAAATGAATCATGGAATGATAGACACAAAGGACAGAGAATACCAATAGAATGTCTAATCTAAGAATCATTGGAAGTCTTAGCAATAGCATTTTACCTAAAGTAGCAACCACTAAACAACATTATGAGGTTTTACAAGACTGTAGAAGGTAGGATGTAATTTCACTTTTTGGAAGTACATAAATGTCATGTCCTCATGCATATTTTTATTAGCAGGGATGAAAACTGGAAAACCCTGAAACAGATGTTAACACTGATTATCTTTGAGTGGTAGATTGTATTTTAATTTATAGGATTTTTATTTTGCTAGCCTTCATCTTATATGAAATAACAATTGAATATCTATAGCAACTATAGTGGAACAGTTTAAAAATAGAGAAAAATGCTTTCAGTGATATTAGGAAATTTTTTAAAAAGGTGTTAGTGTCTCTCTGTGTGTAACTGTTTAGCTAATTACTTTGACCTAGTCAACTTGAATTCTAGAGAAACCCTTAAAAAATTTAACTGTTGAGTAACTCTTCCTGAGTGTTTATCTTTTCTATCTTTTGGCGAAATCACCTACTATATTCCCTGTTCTCTCTATATCCCAAACTATTCATCATATTCTAAACACCTAACTTTGTTTCTTGCTTTGTTATATACTTAGTATGTGTTCTCAGTGATGGAAATACCATTTCTCCCCATTTTCTATCTGGTGAAATTCTCTTCTTTCAAGGTTAAGACATCAGTATATCCTTTCTGTGTAACAGGCTGAGCCATAGGAATGATTCATCATTTTCACATCTTTGCTTATTGAAATCCTTTGCTCATTCATCTGTTTATTATTCTCCTTAACACACTGTAATGCAGTTGTATCTGTCTCTTACCGTAATATTATGAGCGTTATGAAGATAGAAACCATGTTTCCCTTCACAGGACTTATATATATTTACCTCTTCCAGTACTCATCAGTTTTGTAAATAGTAATCAAGGACTATAACATACCTTCCATTGCATCCCTTAGCAACAAGATCAGTGCCTTAGCCTACCAAAGTCCCATATGCTGTTAGAAGGAGAACTGGATGTCTTACATACATGATAAACTCTTTGGGCTTCAATTTAATTATCTTTTTAAAATCAAAAGCAAAAAAGCAAGATAATATATGTCTTCTGGATGAAATTTCTAGTCACCATTGACCTGTACTCATTGGGTGGGTGATATTCAGAGAGAACCTTCACTGTTGCTGAGCGAACTCATTATCTTTGTGACTATGGGAAACTCAGCCTCACACCTTCTCTCAGGTCATTGCTGGAAACTTTGCTCATTATTATGACCTGACTTTGTCTAAGCAATGAAGGCAAGCAGTAGAGCATTAGAGAGTAGAAGCATCATGCTGTATTCCTAGGTGTCCTCAGCCCCAGTTCCCCACATGATAAATTTTCAGAGGAATCAATCAGGAATAAAAAGAACACAATTCAACATGGGCCCAGGCTCTGAGGTGGCAGCCTAAGGCTGTTGATGGGTACTAGGGATTTTCTCTGACTACCAAAGCCTGGCATTTCATTTGGAGGATGAGAGGCCATTGCAAAGTTTTTTGGAGTATTTCTCTACCCTGCCTTTCTCATACATGTGCCCATTCTTAATCAATTTTACTTGTTTACTTGACATATTTTGGCAATCTTTCTTTGAAATGAAAATACATATATATTCTTATTTCCAATTACTCTGAAGTAAAATAGTAAAATATGGGGAAAGACGTGGGGAATATTGCCTGAAATTAAAGAATAATCATATCTGTTTATTCCTGAGTTAAGCCAGAAATTGCCATGTCACACAAAAGAGAGGTATGTGTGAGCCCCCTGCCCCCTGTTCCCATGCTTGCCGTGTGCTAATGATGCCTCTGGGGGCTCTAGTCCATCTGCCTTTCTCTTCAGTGCACTCAGACATTCCACATTCCACCTTGCTTTCTTGACCCCAAAGGGGCAAGTTTTATGTTTGCCTCTCCGCATCTGGTCTCCTTGAATTACACCCACCATCTTCTGCCCTAATCCTTCTGGTAAGGGAATCAAAAGAACATAAAACATAAAGGATCCCTCTCTTTCCCTCTCTCTCTCTCTCTCTCTCTCTCTCTCTCTCTCTCTGTGTGTGTGTGTGTGTGTGTGTGTGTGTGTGTGTATACACTTATCATCCATACTAATGGAAGAAGCATTAGAACAAATAATCCAAAATTCATCTACTTTTCTTTAGAAATACATGATTGTTTCTTGGAGACTTGGTAATTTCACTTGGCCCAAACAAATCCTTTAATTAACTGCATAAAAATTGGCCTGAGAACCTGTCTGTAATTAAACATTTTTTGAGGATAAACCTAAACACACTTTGTAAATGGATAGTTTTTGAACATTAGTGACAATAATATTGTATTGTTTGAAGATTATTAGATGTTCAGATCCTCTTGTGACACAAATCTTCACTTCTTTGATGTTTGTCTTAAAGATAATGAAAATTGTATCCTTTTGCTAAGCATGAAACTTGATGACGTTACTTTTTGCCATGTCTAAAGTTACCCCAGATTGAGATTAAAAGTTAAACCCAGTACGCTATGAATTTTATTATCTTCGAGTCAACCTTAATTTTCTTGAAGTTCAATAAAATTTGCTTTTCTAATATATTTCTAAAATTAATTTTGTAGTTACAAAAGAAAGCCAATTTCATTGTAGAAACATTGAAAAATCAAGTATTGAAAATAATGTCAACAATTGAGATTGCCACTGTTAACATTATAAACTATTTTTGTCTTGTGTGTGTATACATATATATTGATACATCGATTAACATACATACGTCTAGATTTATATATAAATGAGCATGTCTTTGTACATGTGTATGTGTCTATGTATTATATATTATAAAATATAGAAATATATTCTGTGATAAAATGAATTTTATATTTTAATTGCTTTTGTTCAAAATGTTTTTTGTGTGTAAATACTGAGTTAATTTTTTTTCATAATTTTATTTTAAGGTAACATTGGTTTACAACACTGAACATGACTCAGAAATATGGGATCACACCTTTAATTCATATTTTAATAAGCATCTTCTGCTGCTAATAGTATTCAAAAAGGTTTTTAAAAGATGAGTTATGGACAAACATTTGGATGTTTTCCCCTTTTTTTGCCATTAAACACAATGCTGGTATGAGTATTCTTATGGATAAATATTTCCATACCCCTGGTGCGTATACTTTAAGATAAATTTCTAAAGCATAATTTTTGAATCCAAGTATGACCGTTTTACCTTTTATTAGATTTTTCAAAATCACTAATGAGAAGGTTATACTTATAAGTCTCTGAACAATGTTGTGTGACTGTGATATTTTGTGTAATACAGAATACCAATTCTTTGCATTCTCAAGACTACTTAAGCTTATCCTCTATTCAAAAGTAGAAGACACTGAAATTATGTTTCATTTGCACTTCTTTAAATAAAGAGATAGGCCATCTATTCATATTTATAATGACTGTATCTCTTTTATGAGTTATAACTGAATCCTTTGCCCTTTTTCCTCTTAGTCTGCATATTTTTTTATTGATTTATGAGGTTTTTAATAACAAATTATTTTTGTCATTTAGTCTGTGAATTCATTTTCTAGTAGTTTGTTTTAAAAATTCGGTTATAAACTTTATTCATCATGTCAAAGTTTACATGTTCAGTTTTAGCCATGCCCTACTTTTATGAGATTTACTGACATATGCACACACACACATGTTGCAGATATATAGGTATATGCATACATTTGGGTGCATATTTAATCAGAGTTCAAGAAGTAGTTCTTACTTCAAAAAAAAAAATACTCTTTGCTCTTTTAGTCTAGTATTTTATAGTTTAATTTCTACATTTTATCTTTATTCCTTCTGTGTTTTAAGTTGGTATAAGGAATGAGACTGGGGTTCAGTTTATTTTTCCAAATGGGCAAATAGTTGTCCTAATGTCATTTCTTGAGTCATCTATCTTTGAAATGTCAACCGGAATATGTAGTGAAATCCCAGATCTACTTGGGTCTATAGCTAAACTCTTTTATTTTGTTTCATTGATCAGCCTTGTCTACTGCTACAGTTGGACTATACTGTTAATCATATTTTTCAAATATACAATGTCACTTATAGTCTATTTTTGTCATTGACTGATAATATTCTGTTTGAATTTTCCATTGAATGTCCAATAATATTTTATTTGTATTATATCTTCCCATAGCATCTGACACATAAAAACCCATTATTGTTATATTTAACCAGGAATTTAAATTTTTTTGCTAGGAAATGACCAGCTCTTTCTCACTTCAGATTTTTTGCTAGGGTTCTATGGCTTAGATTCTAAAGTAGTTTTTCAGGTTTCTTTTGATGTTTATTTCCCAATCATACCTTTTTCCAAATTTGCACCTTTAAACCTTTACTATTTCATTAAAATTAATCCAATCCGAATGTTTTTTTACACTGAATAAATTGACCGAATTGCATTTACTATCTTAACTGTCTATGTTCTCTCATCTTAGTTGATACATTCTGTTTTTGTTACACTGCAACTTATTTTTTTATTACTATTTATGATGCTGGATTTCCTGTCCTGTTTGTTACATTATTTTAGGAAATTGAGAAAATAGTATGTCTCCCTTAAATTTTATTATGATTTAATTTTAATTGTGATTATTATGTGAAAATTTCAAAGATACTCTTAAACCTAACTTACCTTGTCAGAATCCATAACAGAGTGGGGCTTTTAGTTGTATGCAACCCTCCCTGTTCTATACCATAATGTTCATTTTAGAAACTCTGCCATTGATTCTTCTTTTTCTTCTCTTTCCCGCTCAATTCTTCTTTATATCATCCTTTCCTCCTTCCTCTTTAAGCTACTCTATTAAAATGTTACATATGCCCAGGAAAGTACACAAATCGAGTGTAATTAAATAACTAAAAGCAAAAACTCTAAGTCATACCTCGTTTTATTGTACTTCAGTTTACTGTACCTTGCGGATATTTGTTTTTATTTTTCCTTTTTACAAATTGAATGTTTGCATGTTTGTCTTGTCTAGAGCAAGACTTTTGATATCATTTTTCCATTGATGTGTGCTCACTTAGTGTCTCTGTGTCACATTTTTATAATTCTCTCACTCTTTCAAACTTTTTCATTATCATCTGTGATGGTGATCTGTAAACAGTGCTTATTGATGGTACTATGATAAATGTTTTTTGGTGCCACACACTGCACCCAGATTAGACAACAAACTTAATTGATAAATGTGTGTGTTTTAACTGCTCTCTGGCATGTCATTTCCCCATTAACTCATTCACTTTGGGCATCCCGATAACCTGAGAGATAACACTACTGAAATTAACCAATTAATGGCCTTCAAAATGTTTAAGTGAAAAGAAGAGTTTTCTCATTTGAAATCAAAAGCAAGAAATTATTTAGTGAGGTTGGTATATCATCAGAAAGGCCACAAGCTCTGTTTTTTGCTCCAAAAAGTACTTAGTCAAGTTGTGAATGTAAAGGAAAAGTTCTGTAAGGAAATTAAAACTGCTGCTCTAGTGAATATGTTAGTGAATGAGAGTGAATGCTAGTGAATGAAAATGAGAATGTTAAATAGCCTTATTGCTGATATGAAGAAAGTAGTATTGGTCTTGATAGAAGGTCAAAATAGCCACAGCATCCCCTTAAACCAAAGCTTCATCCAAACTCCCAGTCTGCCTTCAGAGATTCCAGTTCTCTTCAATTCTACCCTAACTCTATTCAATTCTATGAAAACAGATGTAAAGGAGCTACAGAAGAAAAGTTTTAAGTCATCAGAGGTTTGTTCATGAGATTTAAGGAAAGAAGCTGTTTCTACAACCTAAGAGACAGGTAAAACATCAAGTGTTAATGTAGAAGCTGCAGCAACTTATTCAGAGGGTCTAATTAAGATTATAGCCAGCAATAGAATTTTCATTGTAGAAAAAACAACCTCATGTTAGAGAAGATGCCATCTAGGACTTTCATAGCTAGAGAGGAGAAGTCAATGCCTGACTTCAAAGCTTAAAATGACAAGATGAGTCTCTTGTCAGGGTGTAATGCAACTGGGGATTTTAAGTTGAAGCCAGTGCTCATTTACCATTCCCAAAATCCTTGGATCTTTAAGAATTATGCTAATTCTAGTCTTCCTATAGTTTAAACTTGAACTGCAAAGTGTAAGTGATAGCACATCTGTTTATAACATGGTTTACTGAATATTTTAAACCTAATATTGAGATTTACTGCTCAGGAAAAAGTACTCATTTCAATGTATCACTGCATATTGACAATGCATCTGATTCAAAGAGCTCTGACAGAAAGGTACAAGAAAATTGAAATTGTTCTTCTGCCTGCTAATACAACATCTAAGCTGCAGCCCGTGGTTCAAGGAGTCATTCCGACTTCCAAGTATTACTTTTTAAGAAAAACATTTCAAAATGCTATAGTTGCCAAGTAATTATTTTCTGATGGATCTGTGAAAAGTCCAACAGTAACTATGGAAAGATATCACCATTCTAATATCATTGTTAACATTTGTAATTCATGGGAAGATGTCAAAATATCAACATCAGCAGTTGATTAATTGATTCTAAGAATAATGGATGATATTGAGGAGTGCAATTCTTCAGAAGAGGATGTAATTACAGATATGATGGAAATGTCACCAATGGACAGATCAACAAAACAAAAAATAAACAAGGACATTAGAGTCCTAAATAAAGACCTAGACCTCATGAGCGTAACAGACATCAATAAGATACTACACCCCCAAAAATCTGAGTACACATTTTTCTCAAGTGCACATGGATCATTCTCCAGAATTGATAAAATATTGGGCCACAAGACAAACATCAACAGATTCATCAAGATCAAAATCATTCCAACAATCTTCTCTGATCAAAAATGCATTAAACTAGAAATAAATCATAAAAAGAAAATAAGGAGGACCTCCCTGGTGGCACAGCAGTTGGGTGCTGTGCTGTGGAGACATCGGCAGCTGCAATCCAAGTTTGACACCCACCAGGGGAGATTCCCACATGGCAGGGCAGACCTCTCCTGCCTCGCCCACTGTTCCCCTCAGCAGTGTATTTCTGTCAATCTGCCTGTTCTGCTCCCCATTCTGTCTCTGGTGAACCCTCTTGCTGCCCCATGCCTCTGGCCTGTACCTCAGCTTATATGCATAAATTAATAAATCTTAAAAAACAAACAAGGAACCCGCCCTCTGCATGGAGATTGAAGTCTACACCACTGGAAGGCAATTGGATTAATGAGGAGATCAAAGAAATTAAAAAATATTTTGAGTTGAATGACAATGAGGATACCACTTTCCAGAATTTATGGGACACAGCAAAAGCAGTAATGAGTGTAAAGAATATAGCAATACAGGCTCACATCAAGAAACAAGAAACAACTCAAAGAATTTAATCTCTCATCTCAAAGAATTAGAAAAAGAACAAAACCCCCCAAAAACAATAAAGGAAATAATAAAAATCAAAGCAGAAATTAATAAAATAGAAATAAAAAAAATCCAAAAGATCAACAAAACCAAAAGTTGGTTCTTCATAAAAATAAACAAAATAGACAAACATCTAGCCAGACTCACAAAGAAAAAAAAAAAAACAGGAGAAAATACAAATTAATAGGATCATAAAAAAGGAGAAATCACAGCAGACTCGGGAGAAATCAAAAAAATAATCAGAGACTACTATGAAAATCTATATGCAAATAAGTTCAACAATCTGGAAGCTATGGACAAATTCCTAGAACAATATAACCATACAAAATTAGATGAAGATGACACAGAGCACCTAAACAGACCAATTACAAGCACTGAAATAGAAACAGTCATCAAACACTCCCCAAAAACAAAAGCCCAGGACCAGACAGATTCACAAATTAATTTTACCAAACATTCATAAATGAGCTAGTGCCTATCTTACACAAACTCTTTCAAAAAATTGAGAAGGAAGGAATACTACCAAATGCATTCTATGAAGCCAACACTACCCTAATACTAAAACTGAACAAAGAAACACACAAAAAGAAAACTATAGGCCAATCTCTCTAAAGAACACTGATGCAAAAATCCTCTATAAAATGTTAGCTAATAGAATCCAACAAAGCATCAAAAAGATAATTCACCATGACCAAATGGATTTATCCCAGGGCCACAGGATGGTTCAACATCAGAAAATCAATTAATGTAATCCAACACATCAACAAAAATAAAAAAAAAACATATGATCCTATCAATAGATATCAAAAAAAAGCATTTGACAAAGTCCAACATCCATTTATAATGAAAGTCCCTGAAATTCTAGGGATTGAAGGAATATACTTCAATATAAGGGCCATATATGACAAACCACAGCCAATATCATTCTCAACAGTGAAAAGCTGAAAGCCTTTCCCTTAAATCTGGAATAATACAAGGTTGTCCACTGTCACCACTGCTTTTCAATATAATACTGGAAGTCCTAGCCAGAGCAATAAGACAAAGGCATACAAGGAATCCAAAAAGGGAAAGAAGAAGTAAAGCTAATACTATTCGCAGACCATATGATAATATACATAGAGAACCTGAAAAACTCCACAGAAAAAACTAAACAAAATAATCAATCCATTTAGTAAAGTAGTGGGATACAAAATTAACATACAAAAATCATAGCTTTCCTATATGCAAACAATTAATCCAAAAGAAGAGGAAATCAAGAAAACCACCCCTTTTACAATAAAAACAAACAAAAAAAATCAAATACCTAGGAATAAATCTAACAAAAGAAACAAAAGACCTATCAAAGAAAACTATAAAACATTATTAAAAGAAATAGAAGAAGACACAAAGAAATGGAAGACATCCCCTGCTCATGGATTGGAAGAATCAACATTATTAAAATGGCCATACTACCAAAACCAATTTACAGATTCAATGCTATTCCAACAAAAATCTCAATGACATTCTTCAAAGAGATAGAACAAATACTAATGAGGTTCATATGTAATCACACACAAAAAACATTGAATAGCCAAAGTTCTCCTCACCAAAAAGGAGGAGAATGTATGTATCACCCTTCCAGACAACAAACTATACTACAAAGCCATAATAATAAAAATGCATGGTACTGGAACAAAAATAGACACACAGACCAATGGAAGCATATAGAAAACCCAGAAATAAATCCACATGTATATGGACAACCAATCTTTGATAAAGGTGCAAAGAATATACGATTGAACAAGGACAGTTTGTTCAACAAATGGTGCTGGGAAAATTGGATGACTACATGCAGAAAAATCAAACTAGACTCCTATGTCACACCATGCACAAAAACCAATCCAAAATGGATAAGAGACTTGGACATAAGACCCAAAACTGTGAAATATATAGAAGAAAACATAGGCAAAACACTACATGACATACATCTTAGTAACATTTTTAAAGATGCATCCCCCAAAGCAAAGATAGTGAAGGAAAGAATAAACAGCTGGGATTACATCAAACTAAAAAGCTTCTGTACAGCAAGAGACATTAACCAAAACAAAGAGCACACTGGGAGAAAATATTCGCACTCCATACAACAGACAAGGGACTGATCACAAAAATATACAAAGAACTCACATGACTCAACAAAAACAAAGCAAAAAAATCCAGTCAAAAAATGGGCAGAAGAACTTAAAAGAAACTTCTCCAAAGAAGAAATGCAAATGGAAAACAGGCGTATCAAAAAATGTTCAACATCCCTCATAATCAGGGAAATGCAAATAAAAACCACAACGAGATACCACCTTACACCAACAAGAATGGCACACATTAAAAAAAAAAAACAGAAAACAACAAATTTTGGCGAGGATGTGAAGAAAAACGAACACTCCTACACTGTTGGTGGGACTGCAAACTGGTCCAACCTCTATGGAAAGCTGTATGGTGGTTCCTCAAACCATTAAATATGGAGCTTCCATACGACCCAGAAATCCCACTCCTAAGAATATACCCAAAGGACACAAAAACATTAATCCAAAAGGACACATGCACACCTATGTTTATTGCAGCACTATTTACAATAGCTAAGATATGGAAACAACACAAATGCCCCAAAATTGATGAGTGGATCAAGAAAATGTGGTACATGTACACAATGGAATACTATTCAGCAATCAAAAATGATAAACTAATGCAATTTGCAGCAACATGGATGGAGCTAGAAGGGATCATGCTCAGCGAAATAAGTCAAAAGGAAAAAGAAAAATATCAAATGGTTTCACTTATAGGAGGAATATAGGGGAGCCAAATGAGAGATCAGGAGGAGAAAATAGCACACAAAACAAAACAAAACAAAAAAACAAAAACTAGCATACAACCATACATAAGAGACATTCTACAGGGGAGGGGGTGGAACAGGGACCTTCCTGGTGGTGCAAAGGACAGTGCTATGGAGCTATCGGAAGCTCTGGGGCAAGTTCGATGCCCCACTGGGGAGATTCCCACATGGCCCAGCAGACCTCTCCTGCCTTGCCTGCTGCTCCCCTCAGCAGTGTATTTCGTTCAATCTACCTGTTCTGCTCCCCACTCTGTCTCTGGTGAACCCTCTCACCACCCCACACCTCTGGCATGTACCCTAGTTGTATGCATAAATAAATAAATCCTTAAAAAAAAAACAGGGGAAAAAAGAGTACAAAGGACTATGGTGATGCTTCATGGTGAATTGGTGGTGGGAAACCTACGGGGAATACACAATAATGTAAAGGATATAAGTTAAAAAAATAAGAATTAAAAAAAAGATAGTGGAAATAGAAAGGGAACTAGAATTAGGAGTGGAGGGTGAAGATATGAATGAATTGCAATCTCATGACAAAATTTTGACTGATGAGGAGTTGCTTCTTATTGATGAGGAAACAATTTCTTTCTTGAGATGGAATCTACTCCTGATGAAGATGCTATGAATGAGGTGGAACTGACAAAAAAGGGTTGAGAATTTTACATAAACATAGTAAAGCAGTGGCAGTGGTTCGAAAGGATTGACTCCAATTTTGAAATAATTCCTAGTGTGGGCAAAATGCTATCAAACAGAATCATACACTACAAAGAAATTTTGTAGGAAATAAAGAGTCAATGTGTCAACTTAATTATCTTATTTTAAGAATTTGCCACAGCTGCCATAGCCTTCAGCAACCACCACTCTGACCAGTCAGCATCTATCATCATGGAAGCAAGACTCTCCTACCAGCAAAAAGACTACAATTCACTGAAGGTTCAGTTGATGGCAGCATTTTTTTTTTCAGCAATAAAGTATTTTTAAGTTAAGGTATTACAACTTTTTTTAGATATAATGGTATTGTACAATAAATTGACTATAGTATTATATAAATGTATATGCACTGGGAAGCCCCACGCCCAAAAAAATTGTGTGCCTCACATTACTGTGATACTAATTTTATTGCAGTGGTCTGGAACTGAACCCACAATTATTCTTGAACTCAGCATCTAGCACAGAAGTACCTCCCTCCTCAAGTCACATTTAATCACACCCTGATTGCCATAATAATCATTACCTAGATTTTCTTTTTCACCACATAATCATGTCTCTCTAAATATTAGTTATTTCTCCTGCTTTTTAAAATTGATATAAATGAAGTCATATAATAAATGTATCACATATACGTACATACAGATATACATATACATATATCCATTAGTTTTATGTTATGCTTGTGAGATTCACCCCGGTTTCACCCTATAATATAATTAGAGTTTCCAAGGAGATTTCTCTTGCATACATTGTTATTTTGTATGTAATTTGCCCTTTTTTATTTTTGGGATTTTTCTCTTTATTGCTGGTGTTGATTATGATTACTAAAGCATAATTTTGTTCACATTTCTTGTGCTTTAGGGCCATAGACCTTCTTAGATATGCAAGTTAATAGTTTTCATCAAATATCTGAAAAATGTCAGCCATTTTTACTTCAAATATTCTTTTTGTACCCTCCTCCCATATCTGCCTTAAGATATTCCAACTCATGAATATTGCAGTTGGGTTCACCCTCAAAGTTGTCCCCTATCTCATTGATGCTCTTTTCATTTTCTTCAGTCATTTATTCTGTTTTTTTTTTTTAAGATTTATTTATGCATACAAGCTGGGGTGCAGGACTGAGGTGTGGGGCAGTGAAAGGGTTCACCAGAGAGAGAGTGGGGAGCAGAACAGGGAGATCTACCGAAATACACTGCTGAGGGGAGCAGCGGGCGAGGCAGGAAAGGTCTGCTGCGCCATGTGGGAATCTCCTGGCTGGGCACTGGTCCTGCACCTCAGCTGCTGACAGTTCCACATTGCTGTGCTTAACCCGTTGCGCCACCAGGGAGGCCCTATTCTGTTTCAATTTGGATCCTTTCTAATGCTGTATTCCCAAATTCTCTAATCTTTCCTCCCCATTGTCTAATCTGCCATAATTCTCATCAAGTGTAATTTTTATCTCAGACACTCTACTTTCTCACTTTTAGAGCATCAAGTAGGCCCTGGCATTTTACCATTTTTGAAAATTAACAAGTTAGTTAGCTACAGTTCCATGAATGCTAACAGAAGGCAGCACTCTGTTGGTTTCAGAGCTGAGAACAGTACAACGAATGGCAGTAGCCACATAACTATGCCTGTTCCCCAGGCCCTAGTTCTCACAAGGTGATCAGATCAGACCTGCATACTCAGTGGGAGGACTCTTGAGCATTACAGAGGAGGACTCTTGAGCTTAGGAAATACAAATCTTTTCCGATTTATATTAAGCATGTCTGCTGTTCCACCTGGAGGGAGGGATTATTCCTATTTTCAATACTATAAGTGAGCCTGCTTTTTCAGAAGAGATATGGTCTGTTTTCTCAAGATTATTCACTGTACAAAAATTCTCAAAAAGACTGGTAAAAACAAAGGGATCGATGACCTATGCTTACAAAACATGCAGAAACACAAGACATACATGTGTCATCTTTAGGGCGTATATGCATATTATCATGTCATCTGCAAATAGTGATAATTTTACTTCTTTTCCAGTTTGAATTCCTTTTTTCCCCTTTACTTGCCTAATTGCCCTAGCCAGATTCAAAATACTCTGCTGAATAGTAGTGGTCAGAGTGAACATCTTTGTCTTGTACTTGATCTTAGATGAAAAGTTTGTAGTTTTCACTGTTGATTTTTATTTCAGCTGTGAGATTGTCATATATGGCCTTAATTTTATTGAGTTGTAGTCCTCCTATTCCCGTTTTATTTATTTTTTATTATTTATTTTTTTAAAGATTTATTTATTTATACATACAAGCTGGGGTATAGGCCAGAGACGTGGGGTGGCAAGAGGGCTCACCAGAGACAGAGTGGGGAGCAGAACAGGCAGATCAGAAATACACTGCTAAGGGGAGCAGCAGACGAGGCAGGAGAGGTCTGCTGCACCATGTGGGATCCTCCCTGGCTGGGCACCGAACTCGCATTGTGCGCTGCCGACAGCTCCACAGCGCAGCGCTCAACCGCTGCGCCACCAGGGAGGGCCCTATTCCCATTTTAATGAGAGATTTTATCATAAAAAGATGTTGAATCTTATTAAATACTTTCTATACATCTATTAATATGAGCATATGATTTTATCTTTCCTTTTGTTGATGGAGTGTATTACATTTATTTGATTTGCATATATTGAACTACCCTGGCATCCCTGAAATAAATTCCTCTTGGTTATGATGTATGTTCCTTTCAATGTATTTTTGAATTTGCCTTGCTAAGATTTTGTTGAGGATTTTTGCACATATGTTCACCAAGGATATTGGTATGTAGTCTTCCTTCCTTTCTTCCTCCCTCCTTTCCTTCCTCCCTCCCTCCCTTATCCCTGTCTGCTTTTGGTATCAAGGTAATGTTGATTCATGAAATACATTTGGAAACATTCATTCTTCCTCAGTTTTTGGAAAGAAATTGAGAAGGACAGGTGGTAGTTCTGGTAATTAAGGATTTGGCAGAACTGACTAGATAGTCACCGTGTGCAGTAAACCCCCGGAAGCCGGCATTATCTCAGTGGGGAAAGGGGCAGGAGTTTAGCCTAGGGCCCTTAATCATTTTCTGTTGAGACTGTCTCAGGTTCTCCTACCCTTTCCCTTGGTTTCTTCCACTTTGTCCAGGGGAGGTACTAAAACCCAAATCCTCAGTTCTCTTTTAAATGCAATTGCTCCAACATACATGCAGGCCTCTGCACCCTGACTATGCGTTATTGTGGTGCTGTTGGTATATATAAGACTAAGGTAACTATGACAGTTGTTTAAAAGGCAATGGTTGCTATTAGTCCTAACCTTTACTCTTGAAGCACACATTTTCTCTGAGTTAAGACTTCTTGGTTGGAAGCTATTCTGTTGTATTGTCTTTTTATTTCCATCACCTACTGAAATGTCAGTTACCAGTCTAATTGTTTGAAGACTGTTATTTAGAAGTTCTTTTTATCCTTGGCTTTCAACAGTTTTGCTATCAGATTTAATTTGATTGGATTTTAAAGAATTTTTGGAACATGTGGTCTAATAGCCTCTATCACTGTAAGACATTTCTTTACATAATTTCTTCAAATAGTACAATTTGAAACCTTATCGTCACTCTCCTTTCTATCTGAAATTCCAATTATATATGTGGTAGACATTGTTATTTTAGTTGCTATATCTTTTCCCTTTTCTTAGTGTTTGTCATTCATTTTCTCCCTACTGTTTTTATTTTTGATATATTTTGACTTAACTTCTAGTTCAATAATACTTTATCTGTGTTGAATATTTTGTTAACTTATAAATCCATTCATAGATTTTTTTTTTCATTTCATTTATGGCTTCTTTAACTCTAGACTTCCTTTTTTCTTTGAATTACCATTTCTCAGCTATCTTTACATCTTGCATTTATTTTTTATATACAGTGAACACAGTGATTGTATGCTTTATGTTTTTATCTCCTAACATTTTCAGGCCAAATGAACTTCTCTTTGTTTTGCATGTTACCTTATTTCCCCATTTTTTCCATTACTTTTTTGTAAGTGCTGGACATTCTGTTAACAAATTTCTAATGTAAATGGTTTATAACCTGCAACACTCTATCTTGTAAATATTTTACATTAGTTTTTCTCAGGTGCTGGGGGAATTAGTTCCCTGGGTCTTAATTCAATTTGGGAACTGAAATGATTACGGCTGAGCCACAGTCTTTCAGAAGGCTAAAGCACTGCTGTTTGATTTTGTTGCTAGTGTACATACATTGGGGTTTCAACACAAATCACAGAGAGTTTACCAGTATCTCTTGCCCTTTTTAGCATGGGATGCCAAATACCTTTTGCAGAACAAGCAAATGTCTTCAAGTGAAAACATTTCCAAATACTGGGATAATATCTCTGAGTATTTGTTTCTCCCAGAACCTAACCTGATAGCTTTCACTAAGTTGTTAGCTCTCTGAGCTCTCTCAACAGACTACAAAAAATTTGTCTAAGTTATCTAGTTGTCTTCAGTGAGAGTAATGTTCTAAATTATTTAGACTTTCATTATTGAGAGCAGAAGTGCCTCTTTCCCTTTCTCATTTTAAAAACTATACTATAATTTTCAAAGCTAAAAGAAAACATTTATGGTAACTTGAAACTAATTTTGAAACAATGATTTCAACATTTGCATGCATTTAATGAGTTTATTATCACATCGTTCTTTCCTACTGTGCCTTTCTCAATCTTGAATTTTTCCTTCCTTTCTATATTTATTGTTTTACACAAGCTTTCTGTTAGTTTATTCTGAAAGGACACTGGGGTGGCATATTTCCTTAATCTTTGTATTCCTGAGAAAATATTACTCTTGAATTCATGCATGAATAATAACTCCACTAACTGTAGAAACTGTGTCCTCTAGAGCTCTGAATTTATTACTTTGTTTTCTCCCGGTATTTAGAGTTGTAGAAAGTGGTTAAGGCTAATCTGATTTTGGTAATTTTGCTAGTAACCTGACTTTGACTTTCCTACAGGCTTTAAAACACTTCCATTATCATTGGTCTTCTGAAATTCTATGAGGCTTTGTGGATTTCTATTTTCATTTGAGTTTTCATTATCTTTGCCTGTAACTATAATGTGCACTGTGATGTTTTAGATGGAGGAAGAGTTTGCATTAAGAAATTTTTTTTCTAAAGATTACTTCATTTCTCTTTGCCTATTCCCTCTTCACAGCATTCTAAGAATAAGTAGATTTAATTTCCTGCATCTATTCTCTGAATATCTCACACTTATTTTCATTGTTAGCATACCTTCATTTCAGTATTTGCAAATCCAATGCCTATAGGATTCAGGTAGGTAACAAAAGTAAGTGAAGCAGGTTGGTACGAAATGAAGCAATGATTAATAAATGATAAGACTTGTGGAGAGCAAATGCTTTTAAACATGACAACTGCCAATCAGACGGTATTTAGTGCTGATGAAATATTATCAGATTCCAGTTTTTCTCATTAAAAATAAAACCCACTTTCTTAACTGTAATATTTCTCAACAATGAAAACAATAAGAGCCTAAAAAAGAAACTGGCAACTTACCACTGGAATGATCTTGGTCACAGACAGAATGATCTGTGACTTCATTGTCTTTTGTAATATCGTCATCCTTTGGAGAATCTGACAAAAAACAAAGCCGGTGGTCAGCCTTTTAAACGGGGAAATAGAGCAGCTTTCATGATAGATCTATGTTTGGGAGAAGAAATTATGTTTAAAATACCACCAAAATAAGCAAATATGTGTATCAATAAACAAACGCTTCTCAAATTACTACATAAGGTGTCTGCACAAAGTTTACAGAGATTGGGCATAGAATAGTGGGGGCATCTTTTTGTAATAAAGAAAGAAAATATAAGGCTTTGTGTCTCATTGCAAGTCTTAGGAGAACTGTGCGAAAGGATATGAAAGGAAGACAAAGTAGAGAAGATTAAAGGAGTATCTAATTTTAACATTCTTAATGCTTCATTATTGCAGTTGTTCAGTATGAGGGCTTGAGTCCTTGAAAAAGATATAGAACTTTGCAGACCATAAGTAATTAAGTTCATCTTCCTCAGGAAGTCTACCAGTAAAGCAATAGCAAAGGCGGAATGCAGACCTTCTGGTCTGTGCAATTTCACTCTCTCCTTCATATAACACATTTAAAAGTAGAATCAGCATAAGTTCATCTTTTTTTGTTGTTGTTATATGATACATGCTTTGTAAGAGTAACATGGCTAAAACAACTCCAGTGACTATGAACTCTTGTAAAGCTAGAAAGAGCACAGAATTGAATGTTTGTGGCCTCTCTGAAAACTCACTAAAAACTATTGGGAAGATCAAGTAAGAGGGTAAGCAGAAAAAGAGAAAATAGTTCTTATTCATTTCACAAATATTTATTAAGGGCTAACTCTATGCCAGATACTGTTCTTGGTGCTGGAAAGTAAAGAGTAAAAAACAAAAACAAAAAAACCCAAAAACCCCAAAACAAAAATCACTAAATTTCTGCCCTCATAGAGGTTACAATCCAGTGGGTATTTTTCATTCAACTAAAACGGGGATAATCCAAAGATACCCAGAGCCATGAGCTAACCTTGTACACGTGTTACCATGCAGCAAGGCGAGAGTCGGGTACTGACACTTCTATGACATACACATGGTTCTCTGCTGAATTGAATTTTAAGCCCCTAGCAGTTGAATAAGATAGAGTTTAAAACAAATCTTTGTTTCCATTTCCCTCTTCCCTCTATTCAGAAGCTCCCTCCCTAAACTAAGAGATAGCTTTAAACAATATGGTTTGGAAAATTACAAGAAAGTTAGTTTCTGGAACCTGCCATGAGCAACATTTGACGGACAAGTAAGAAACCTGGGTAGTTAACGTATGATTTAAATTTAATAACCAGTGAAGCAAGTATACACCAAAAGTGTATGGTTTTAATTAACTGCAAATAATTCCCCCAAGGCAAATGTTTAATTATCTGCACAGCTTCTTATTTCTTTCTGAGACTGACAATAAGTTTAGGAGTCCAAATTTGGAAGCAAAACTGAGCAGACACATTTCTAAACTGTTATCGCACTCATGTCAAATTGTTTTGAACCAACTCCCTTTAAAATATGTCTTTTTAATTTTGGATACAACATGTGGTTTAAAAAAATCATTTTCCCATATTAACAGTGAAAATGACCAATGATTGAAAAAATACTATGTGTACCAAGCTAGAGTTTAATTTCGAAAGTGTTTTATTTGTTTGCAGACTATCATTCAATATGTTGTTTTATGAAACACTCATTTCTTTAACATTAATATTTTAATATCCAAGGCTTTACATGTAGTTGGAATTTATTCCTTTGTACTTATCAATATTTCATTATGCTTTCTAACTTACTGTAGTGCAGGCAGGCAGCAGGGCAGAGCAGGTAAAGGAGAGTCCTGGAGCGCTCGGTGGCTTTTTCACGCTTTTAATGATCTTTCTACACCATTCGTAGTGAGACGACCAGATACAGGGCAGACAGGGAAGTGGGGGGCCCCGGGGCACCGGAGGCTGGCATGCCTCCGAGCCCCAGAAAATCTTCACTCTCTCTGGGCTTGCTCCACCGCTTTCTGCTGCGTCCGTCCGCTGTGACGCCACCTTTATAGGCTTGCTCTCTCAGTTCAGGTGTGCCCACTTACGCATGCCCACTCCGTACTCCAGGTGTGCACCATTAGGCATGCATACCGAGCCCACACTCCCAAGTGCCTCCTGCATTCGAGGCCTCAGGTGATAGCTATAGAGGCCAACGGCACGCAAAAGCCTGAGCAATCTTCATTTTCCCTACATTTACATAAACGTTATGTTTCATGTAGCAAGTATGACATAAGCAAGTCTTTTAATCTGTGATTTCTACTGATTTTACAGGGTTATGGTCTAATGGATCACATGAGTGAAAGTACTTGAAAATGTAATCAGTAATTTGAATTTTCTTTGATACCAAAATCTGTGTTTTAGAAAATTAATTGCCCCTTTAATTTAAATTTCTTTGTGGAGTTGCTTTAACATTAAGCCATCTTATGTTATATGTGCTGTAATCAATTTAATGTATTTCAGTGAATCTGAGACACCATCATCAGTTGTTATTTGCATCATTTTGTGTAGGACAAGAAAATAATGCTATCAAATGATCTATAACATCATCAATTCAATGAATGTATTCTGATTTTAGGAATATATGGACACTCAGGCATCCTTGAAATATGTCTGAATATATTATGTGTACATAGATAGTACATGTATTTATGTGATGAAAATTATTTCATATCAACATGACTTATCACCGAACCCACAAGTACATTTTGTCTTGCATGTGAACCTTCTCTAAAAATGGTTCCATCTCTGAATACAGAAATAAAACAGGATAAAAAGTATAAATTCATGACAGCATTCACACATAACCAGTCTCAGGAACTTTAATAAGACTGGTATTTAATCCTGAATGTTTCAACTCATAGAATCTGTTACATTATTGTTGCGTATGAGTTTGAAATGACAAAGGAGATTTTCTGCTTAAGAGATGATGTAAGCTATGCTCTGTGTGTGTGTCTGTGTATATACGTATGTATGTATACACATACATATGAACATATAATTAGTTTACAAATGAGAAAGGGAGAAAATATATCAAGGATAAATGGTCACTAAAAGAATTTATTATTCATATGTATGTTCTATAAAACTTCCATGAAAAATTTAGTCGTGTATACTAAATTCTTGCAGTCTCTTGATTCAAATTTCATTTCATTCCAAAAATTATCATTTGGTAATGTTCAAAAAATGTAAAAGAGTTATCACCTAATTCTGAGATTCAGTCAATGTTATTTTAATAGTAAAGGACTGGAATTAAATTTATATGTAGATTCTGACTTTCAAAATCTTTAAGGTTAATGTCCTATTAGAGAATACTTTTCAAATGCAAATATTAAATCAAATATTCAAGCCAGAGGCCTAAGAGAGATTATTTTTTAAGATTAACAGGAATAAAAAGAAATACTTCCATAAATTAAAAAATCTCATTTAGAAAGTTGAAAATGGTTTAAAAGAATATTTAAAATAGATTAAAATAAAACAGAAATTCTAAAAAGGAGGTCTTTTTAAATGTAGTCAATTACACATATCTATACAGAATAGTTCATGGATATATTTAAGTTGTGATGATGAATGATGAAACTACTCAATTTTTAACAAATATATCTAAATTATAAATCAAAATAGAAGCTATCTCTTTGAAGATGTCTCCTTAGAACAAAAAGTTCTTAACCTTAGGGAACCTCGAATATAATCTTAAGGATCTATGAACTCTTTTGGAATGATATGCAAAATAACTGCCCATATTCATAAGTTCACTTTTTCTGGGAGGAGATAATTTCCATCATATTCTCATAGGGACCGATGACCCCAACACGTTTCAAAATAACTGTAGAAATTTATATCCTAATGCCAGTGACACTGCCATTTTACAAGAGATTTTTCAGGATTATTATTAAGGAAATAGCTATAGAACTTGATGCTGACTCCATGTATTCATCATGAATTTTAAGGTAAATTTCAATTGAGGAAATAGCCAAAAAATACAGGGATATGTTTAAAAAAAGAGAGGGACAATCCAACTAACAAAACATCTGCACCAAAATTAGAGGTGACTATGAATTGTAAAATTGAATCGATGACTAATGATCTTTGAAGGAATTTTTAAGTGAGGAGGTGTACAAAATCTATCTAGTAAGAGTTAGCCCCTGGCTACTATTTAAAATAGCAGCAGGAGGTCTTTTTGGTGTAAAAAATTTTAATGATCTGAACAAAACAAATGCTATACACAAACGCCTACACACAAAATATTCTTGCTCTGTTGGGTACAAACATCCACACATGTGTAGCTTAGCCTGATGCAAAAGCTGCACAGAGACACTCTCACCTGACTTTCCTTTGATTCTTTTAAACCGATTCGATGATACCCAGCAAATCATTTACCCTAGCCTGCTCATTTGAATCGCTGATTTATTAGGTGAAGCAATTAGAATCAAGTAGCAGTTCCTTTGAGCAGTAATAAGCTAGAGTTTCTATTACTGATTATCATCTCACTGAACCTTTGCTGAGTTTGTTCCTCTACATAGGGAAACTGTATCCTGTGATACGTTTCCAGAGAACTCAGATGGCGACATCCTGGACTGTTTGGTCCTAGTGAAGCTGTATTTACAAGACTGATCTCTATTTACCTGAAAAGTACAGGGTACATAGTACAGGGCATTGCCCTGAGTTTCCAGAGGCCCAGCGGAGTTATGGTGGTCATTTGTCTTCATTACGCTCTCATTAACCCCCATTAAAAGGCGGCCAGTCATCCCCAGAGTTATCTAATCCATCAGGTACAAACAGATTTTGAGACACAGCTAGGAAGACTATCATCATGTACCACTAATTTCTCTTCATCTAGAAAACACATTCCAAATTCCAGAGAACTTGTGTGAGCCAGCTGACTGGAGCCTACATTGGACGTGAGACTCTTCAGCAGGTTGTTATTAAAGATTTATGCAATGAAGAGACTCTTCAAGATGGAACAGACAGTCGCTTGAATTGTGATCGAGATCTACAACTTCGTAAACCTAGGAAATCCTGTTCTCCTTCCAGATTCTCACTTTCTGCACCTAGAAACTAGGATGTTGAGTCAGATAATCTAACATACTTCACCTTGCTAATCTGCTGACTCATTCAAATTATCTATGTTCCAGGTCACACGTCTCTGTAAACGTCCCCATTTTTCCTTCATTGTCTGCCTACCTGCGTTGGACTATTGTAACTCTGAGATTTTGACTGTCTATTTATAAAACAAAGGTTAATGGTGGGGGAAATAGTGCCCTGTGACATCGGTGACATATTGACCATCTTTAACTCTGACTCAAAGAAGAGTCATCACAACGTAAAAAGAACAGCTGGATATGAAGCTCGGCTGGACCATGATGGTAAAAAAAATGCTTGATTACCCTTTCCATCAAGTTAATTTTTCCCCTTTGGCTATGTAAACAAAGGCAAATCTGCTTTTCAGTTGTTTGTGACTTGCTATCCTTGACCTACATCCTCTGGTTCCTTCTGATCTTGCTTCCTTCTCCCTTGTTAAGCCTCACACAACTGACTCTTAAAAAAATCTGACCAGAACATAGTCATGTAAAATAACTATGGTTCTAAATGACTTGCAGTTCTATTAAGAAGTTAATCTATAAATCAGGGAGAAGACAAGGGTTTTATTTACACTTTGCTTTAATTTGATCTGATAATTAAGTCTTTGCGACTGTAATACTGAGAGGCCCTTCTGCTTGGGAGAAATGATAAGGGCTCTATTGGCTCACTTAAGTCTGAACAGGGTCATAGTCAAGCATCTGTCAACTACTCAGTTATTTTATTTCTTGGGGAAGCTGAGGGAGTAGGCAAACTTTCTCTGCAGATTCATAAATGCTCCGGGGCTCAGGTTGTTTTTTGTTAGACATTTGGAGAATGTGGCTGATGTGTCAGTACTTCATGCTGCTGAGATTCAGGAATTTTCTACAGTCTTTAAAGACTGAGTCATAACCCATTCTGTTGGAACAGAAATCTTCTCTTCCAAATGATGTAATGGGTGATGCTTGGAGGCTATGCAGGCATTTGGATGCTATATGAAGCTTTGCTGAGGCTGTTCCTCTACATAGGGAAACTATATCCTGTGATACGTTCCTAGAACATTCAGATGGCAACAGCCTAGACTGTTTGGTCCCAGTAGAGCTGGACATACAGGGCTGCTCTATATGGCAGTTACTCACTTTATGTGAATTTTACAACCTGTGTGGTATTTCATGAACACCTATTTGTTCCTCACATCAAGAAGGAGGCACAATCTCATCTGATTGAAAGTGGATGCACTTACTTTTATTAACTTATTTCAGATTTTCTTATGCTATTGATATATTCTATACTCTTGATGACTGCAGAGTGGCTTCTATGTGGATCTACCAGAAGCTCTGTTGCTCTTGCCTCTATTATTGGACATATAAATTGTATCCAATTTTGGGTTATTCTAAATAATCCCATGTTATTGTTGTATTGGGTATCCAAGGCTGATTTTATCCCACTCTTCTTTTAATTCTTCTCAGCTCATTTCTATCTCTGAGATATGGAGAGGATAGAGCTCTTTAGAATTAGACCATCTAGAATAGAAACAGCTATGTCAGTGTTGTTCTAGCAGATCTGGTAGACAGTGCCACTCCTATATCCCATTGCACTACCCCTGAAATTGCAGATAATGGTTCCAGAAGATGAACTGTTTTCTGAGATTCTGACTGAGGGTGTTCTTGCCCCTGAAATACCTAGGAGTTAATGTACAACTCCTGGCTCCAGAATGATTCAGGAGACAAAACCTGTTTCCTCATCTCTGAGGGAGACAATTCTGAATGTGTGTATACATATCTTAGAAGAATGGATCCCCTGTTTCCTGCAGGTTCTCCTGCAGCAGAACCTTCTTATTAAAATATGCTCTACTGACTATCTTCATTTCCATGCTCCATTTCTTGTGCCTCAATTATGCTTCCTGGGACCACATAACAATAAGCCATACGTTACCCACACTCTTATCTCAGAATTTTCTTTTAAAGTTCACAAACTAAGACAGCCAAGATAACCACTAACCCATTTTCCACTACTTAGTAGTAAAAATGTAGATGATCACCCTGTTCTCTGGCCTTACATTTTGCTGTTCTCATATAGCCTATTGCCTTTAAAAGAGTGTGGTGGGATATTTATATTACCTAAGACATGAAAACAACCTAAATGTCCAAAAACAGATGACTGGATCAAGAAGATGTGGTATATATACGCAATAAAACACTACTCAGCAATCAAAAAAGATAAACTCATGCCATTCACAACAACATGGATGAAGCTGGAAGGGATTATGCTCAGTGAAATGAGTCAGAAGGAAAATAAAAATATCATATTATTTCACTTACAGAGGTATATAGGGAAACCAAACAAGGGTTAGGGGGAAAAAGAGGAAGAATACAAAACTAGCAGGCAAACTAAGTCAGAGACATACAGCAGGGGAAGGGATCAAAACAGGGGAGGGAAGAGCTTAAGAGACTATGGTGATGGATAACTAGTGACTTGGGTGTGGGAATTTTATGGGGACTACACCTGAGGGGAGAAATTAAACATGCTACAAAAAAGACTAAATAAGGACCTAGACCACATGGGATTAACAGATATCTATTGATCACTTCACCCCCAAAAATTGAATACACATTTTTCTCAAGTGCACATGGAACATACTCCAGGATCGATCACATATTAGGCCACAAAACAAACCTCAACAGATATACTAAGATCAAAATCATACCAGCCTTCTTCTCCAATCACAAAGGAGTCAAACTGGAAATAAACAATAAAAAGAAAAAAAGAAACCCTTTCACCTCATGGAGACTGAAGCCCACATTATTGGAAGACCAAGGGATCACGAAGAGATCAAAGAAGAAATTAAAAAATATATAGAAATGAATGACAACGAAGACACAACCTTCCAGAACATTTGGGACACAGCAAAAGTAGTAATAAAAGGAAAATATATAGCTTTACAAGTTCACATCAAGAAACAAGAAACAACTCAAAGAAACAATCTAATCTCACATCTCAAAGAACTAGAAAATGAACAACAAAAAAACCCGAAGCCAGCTTAAGAAAGGAAATAATAAAAATCAAAGCAGAAATAAATGAAATGGAAATTAAAAAAACAATCCAGAAGATCAACGAAACCAAAAACTGGTTCTTTGAAAAAATAAACAAAATAGACAAACCACTAGCCAGGCTTACAAAGAAAAAAATGGGGGAAAACACATATAAATAGGATCATAAATGAAAGAGGAGAAATCACAATGGACACAGCAAAAATCAAAAGAATAATCAGAGATTACTATGAACAGCTGTACAGAAACAAGTTCAACAACCTAGAGGAAATGGATAAATTCCTAGAACTATACAATCACCCAAAACTAGATAAAGAAGATATAAAACACTTAAACAGACCAATCACAAGCAGTGAAATTGAAACAGTAATCAAAAACCTCCCCCAAAACAAAAGCCCAGGACCAGACGGTTTCACAAACAAATTCTACCAAACATTCAAAATGAAATAGTCCCTATATTACACAAACTCTTTCAAAAAATCGAGAAGGAAGGAGTACTACCAAACACATTCTATGAAGCAAACATTACTCTAATACCAAAACCAGACAAAGATAACACACAAAAAAAGAAAACTACAGACCAATCTCTCTAATGAACACTGATGCAAAAATATTTAACAAAATCTTAGCCAACAGGATGCAACAATGCATCCAAAAGATAATATACCACGACCAAGTGGGATTTATCCCAGGGACACAAGGATGGTTCAACATTAGAAAATCAATTAATGTAATCCAACACATCAACAAAAAGAAAAACAAAGACCATATGATCATATCAATAGATGCTGAGAAAGCATTTGACAAAGTGCAACATCCATTTATGATAAAAGCCCTTGAAATCCTTGGGATAGAAGGAACATACCTCAACATAACAAAAGCCATATATGACAAACCCACAGCCAACATTATCCTCTATGGTGAGAAGCTGAAGGCCTTTCCACTAAGATCAGGAAGAAGGCAAGGATGTCCACTATCACCATTGCTTTTTAATATAATCCTGGAAGTCCTTGCCAGAGCAATAAGACAAGAGAAAGACATTCAAGGAATCCAAATAGCAAAAGAAGAAATTAAACTGTCTGTATGCAGATGATATGATAATATATATACAAAAGCCTAAAAACTCCATAGAAAAACTACTCAAAATTATAGACCAGTTCAGTAAAGTAGCAGTATACAAAATCAATGCACAAAAATCAGTAGCCTTCCCATATGCAAACACCGAATCTGAAGAAGAAATTAAGAAATCCATCTCCTTCAAAATCGAAACCAAAAAAATCAAATATCTGGGAATAAATCTAACAAAAGACGTAAAAGATTTATACAAAGAAAACTACAAAATACTGTTGAAAGAAATACAAGAAGACACAAGAAGATGGAAAGACATCCCCTGCTCATGGATTGGAAGGATTAACATTATCAAAATGGCAATCCTTCCAAAAGCAATTTACAGATTCAATCCTATTCCAATAAAAATCTCAATGACATTCTTCAAAGAAATAGATCAAATACTGATGAAATTCATATGGAACCACAAAGAGCCCCGCATAGCTAAAGCCCTCCTGAATAAAAAGAAAGTGGAGGAATTTCACTCCCTGATTTCAAACTATACTACAAAGCCATAATAACTAAATCAGCATGGTACTGAAACAAAAACAGACACAAAGACCAATGGAACTGAATAGAATACCCAGAATTAAAGCCGCATATATATGAACAACTAATCTTTGACAAAGGAGCAAAGAAAATGCAGTGGAACAAGGACAGTCTATTCAATAAATGGTGCTGGGAAAACTGGACAGCCACATGCAAAAAAACTGAAGCTAGACTACTGCCTCACACCCTGCACAAAAACCAACTCAAAATGGATAAAAGACCTAGACATAAGACCTGAATCCATAAAATTTATAGAAGAAAATATAGGCAAATCTCTACACGACATACATCTCAGCAAAATCTTGAAAGACACATCCCCCAAAGCTAAGGAAGTGAAGGACAAGATAAACAGGTGGGATTACATCAAAATAAAAAGCTTCTGTACAGCAAAAGAGACATTAACCAAAACTAACAGACACCCTACCAACTGGGAAAAGATCTTTGCACACAATACATCTGATAAAGGACTGATAACAAATATTTACAAGGAACTCAAACAACTCAACAAAAACAAAGCCAACAACCCAGTCAAAAAATGGGCAGAAGAGCTAAAAAGGCACTTCTACAAAGAAGAAAAGCAAATGGCCAACAGGTACATGAAAAAATGTCAACATCACTTATAATCAAGGAAATGCAAATCAAAACCACTATGAGATACGACCTCACACCTGTGAGGATGGCACACATTAAAAATACAGGCAACAACAAATGCTGGAAAGGATGTGGAGAAAAAGGAACTCCTCTACACTGCTGGTGGGAATGTGCACTAGTCCAACCACTATGGAAAGCTGTATGGCGATTCCTCAAACTGCTCAACATGGAGATTCCATATGACCCAGCAATACCACTTTTGGGAATCTACCCAAAGGACACAAAAACACTAATTCAAAAGGATTCATGCACCCGTATGTTCATTGCGGCACTGTTCAGTATGGAAGCAACCCAGATGTCCAAAATTAGATGACTGGATCAAGAAGATGTGGTACATATACACAATGGAATACTGTTCAGCATTCAAAGAAGATAAACACATGCAATTTGCAGTGACATGGATGGAATTAGAGGGGATCATACTCAGTGAAATAAGCCAGAAAGAAAGAGAAAAATATCGAATGGTTTCACTTATAACAGGACTATAGGGAAACCAAATAGGAGAGACACATTTGGGGGAGTAGGGGGGAGGAGGAGGATAAGGGCACAAAATGGAGTAGAAAAGAACACAAGGGACCACGGAGATGGATCACGGGTGACTTGGTGGTGGGTTACCCAAGGGGAATACAAAATGTAAAAGATATAAATAACAATAAAAATATATATTAAAAAAACAAGGATGTAAATATCCATATCTATAGCTATATCTTTTTTATTATATATATAATAAAAATATATAATATATATACTAAATATATATATTATATGTATTAATATATTTATTATATATACATTATATATATTTTATGTGTGTATATATATGTACACACACACACATATATATATAAAATAATAAAGAGGGTGCTAGGGAAAGTACCTGCCACCTTACTAGGAAAGGTGGAAAGAGAGGTTTCCATGTTTTGTAACATATAACCCTGTAAGCTGGATCACAGATGTCTGGTAAAGAATGGGCCATGGTAAATCACTGATAGGTAAACCATTAAACATTAAGATGGCCTGACATTAAAAACTCCACCTATCAGGAGAGAATTAACGTTAGGTTATGATGAAAGGAATCGATCAGTTCTTTTATCTTCAGGGTGTTTGGTGGCAAAATATACGAAGAAAATTTCAAAGCATATAGTGGTTTGAGATTCATTGAAAGGGGAGAAACAAAAGCTATGGATGGGGTAGGACAAAGAAATATAAGGATGTACTTGGAAGCAGTGGAAGGGCAGAAAGAGGGAAAGAAGGCAATGAAAATCTTCAATGCTCTTTGAGTGGATGATTGTTACCAAAATTGTTGAGTCTCTAGAGAAACTGCTGAGCTGCAATTGGCTCCTAAATGATTCAGTTCTTGCAGCTGATAAAATGGTTTTCATTTCATCTGTGACTCACTTTTTGATTTTCCTACCACCTGAGAAAATCTGAACGTGTGAAGCTTTTGTATAACTTGAAAGACTTTGACTCACTGCCTTTGTGGTTCTTGCAAGTTCATTATCTAATTTTAATGTGTACATATACTTGGAATATTTCTAAAGTACTTTATACAATTATTATTTTAAGAAGATTGGCATCCTTTTATACTCATTTTTTAAAAAACCTTTTAGCCATTTCAAATGTACAGCAAACTCACGAACCATGTTCACAGATCGAAGATATTAGAACAAAAATTGTAGAGAACATTAAAGAACGCAAGAGTCTGGTCATGCAGAATAAAACAAGTTCAGTAAATTTCATTTTCAAATATGACCCTGGAGTGGAAAAATATCAGGTGACATCTGGTATTATAGGAAATGGTGTGTATAGAGGCATTTGTATGATGAAGGCAATGTTTTGCTTCATAAACTGAGAAAAATGTGTTAAAACAAAATGCTGCATAATATTATTTTATGAGGGCCTTGGGAAGTATAGGAAAGATTAACTTGAAGGTGTTATTTGCTATTTCTACAAAGACTTTCTTTCTAATACACTACTATTTTAGACAAGGCTTAACTATGATTTCTAGAAATCATTATAATAGGTCTCATAACATAATGACTGACTACATTAGTCTTCATAAACTCTCATAACAAAATACCATAACCTGGGTGGCTCAAGCAACAGAAATGTATTTTCTTATAATTCTGGAGGTTGGAAGTTCAAGATCAAGGTACTGGCTGATCTGGTGTCTGATCATGGCCGTCTTTGGCTTACAGAAGGGTACCTTTTTGTTTTTCCCTCACATGACCTTTCTTCTCTTGCAATTCTCTCTCTTTCCCTTATTAATAAGCCCACTAATCCTTTCATGAGGGCCCAGTTCTCATGACCTCCTCTAATCATAATTACCACCCAAAGAGCTCATCTCCAAATACTATTACAATGAGAACTGTAGGGGGTTGAGATACAATTTTTGTTTGTTTCACGGGATACAAAAACTTTCTGTCCGTAGTTTTGCACATGTGTTTGTGGACATGACTCTTTAGATGACTTTTAAAGCATTGTATATTGGCTATTCAAGTTGGTATCTCTGCTGCATATTAGACTCAAAGTAGATTTGGACATGGTATCCTCCATCTCTAAATACAAGGTTCCCTTTCACATTCCATTCTTTGACATAAATTTTCATTGACCATACAGTGGAAAAGCAAAAGCCTCTTTAACAAATGGTGCCAGGAAACTTGGACAGTGATAAGCAAAAAAAAAAAAAAAAAAAAAAAAAAAAAAAAAAAAAAAAAAAAAAAAAAAAAAAAAAAAAAAAAAAAAAAAAAAAAAAAAAAAAAAAAAAAAAGAAAAGAAACTCATCTTAACCCCAAACACAATAATTAATTGAAACTGGGCTAGAGTCTGAGACATAAGACCATAAGACCTGGAAACTTAAAAAACTTAAAATTAAAACATAAATCTTACACTCCTGGACATCAACTACAGAGATGTATTTGGAGATTAAGCTCAACAAAAGCAAAGGTAAACAAATGGGACTAAATCAAACTAAACTGTTTTATATCTCAAAAGAAACCCCAGAAAAGACAAGTTATAGACTGGGAGAAGATATTTGCACGTCACACTTCTGACAACAAGTTAATTTCCAAAGTATACATCATACAACTCAACAATAACAACCCAAACAAAAAAATGGGCAGAAACCTAAGCAGACACTTCTCCAAAGAAGATATGTGCCAGGCATTTGAAAAAATGGTCAACATCATTATTACAAAGGAAATGCAAATCAAAACCACTATGAGATATCACTTCATTCTTGTGAGAATATCAAAAAGAATGGAAACAATAAATGTTGGCAAGGATGTGGTAAAACAACAACAACAAAACACTTACCCAGTGTTGATGGAAATGTAATTTGGTGTAGACTCTATGCGAATTAGTATGCAGATGCATAAAAAAAATAGAATGTGGAAATGCCCTATGATCCTGTAATATTCCTGCTAGGTATTTACCAAAAATATGAAAAGGCTTTATCAACTCTTGTGATCATAGCAGCATTACTCATAATAACCAAGTTGTGTAACCAACATAAATGCCCAAGGATGAATGACTGGATCAAGAAACTGTGGAATATATACTAATGCAATATTACTCAGGTATTAAAAAAGATGAGATAGGGACTTCTGGGATAGTTGAATCTTGAGGTTTCTATACTAAGTAAAATAAGTCAGAAAGTTAAAGAGATGCCAGATGGTTTAACTCATTTGTGGAATAAAAATAAAGAAAGCAAACTGGCAAAGCACAGCAGAAATAATTCTTAGACTGAAAAATGTACTGGCTACCAGAAGGAATAATGGGAGAGGGAGGTGGGAATAGAGGAAGGAAAAGGATAGGACATTGACACAGGAGTTTTGATGGAGACTAAGTGAAGCATATGCACATATGGAGGTGTGAAAATGTACCCCCAATATGACACAGTTATGTAAACAACTGACAAATTAATAAAAATTTAGGGAAAAAAACTTCATCAGTCCTTAAACTGCATCAAATTATCACTGTTTGGATATCAGGGATAAAATAGTGAGAAGGAAATATGGGTTCATATTCAAAATACTTAATAAACTGGCATCAGAATAGGCCAGTTAGAATGCACATATCCCCAGCACACGAGCCAGGCCCTGGAACCTCGCAAGTGTGACTGGGAAGGGGGTGTTATCAACTCAGACAGCATGTAAATATTTCAGTATTTTAAAAATTCTTAAAGTAGTTCAGGGTGTAATGGCAGATTATGAGTTCTACTTAGAGTGAAGAACTATACTGAGAAGTTTCAAAAAATCAGTACATAGTTAGTTTAATCACCAACAGTCTCTAATGTTCTAATATTGGTGAAAAGAATAAGTAGATTTACTATTACAGACCCACAGAATCTACACTATGAGGACTGAATAATGGTCAAACACACAGGGGTTGTCACCTCTTACTTTGTGACCTTTTCTGATAAAGTACTACCGCCAAAAGACTCAACAAATTTTAGGTTAGTTGTACTGCTGTCTAGAACATCACATTTTATACAGGTGAGCATCACATAACCTGCCCCTCTGCTGTGTCTACACTGTTCTACGGCTCCTTACTTCACTGGGAAGGAAAACACGCATGGCCAGGCCAACTGTGTTAGAAGATGAAGCTGGTGACCTTGCCACCGCCTGGATGTAAGATAGGGAACACCAGGGAAGTCATCTGTTCCAAAATAGCCACCCTCCCCTCTCATCATCCCCAGAGGAGTTTTTCATTTCTTTGGGACATCTGTCTTTTGGAATTTAAAGATGCAGAGTTCATTGGAAAGATCCTGCTTGAGACCAGTTTGTTGTGATGACTATAAATTAATTGAAGAAAGCACAACTGAAAGTTGTCAGCCTGCACTGGCGGGTGCAGGCTTCACCACTCTCATCACTTGCATGCGTTCCCTTTCAGCACATGCCCTAACAGGAAGTGGCTTGCCCTGACACTTACAAACAGGGAGAATACTTTTCCACTACCCCTTTATAAATACAGAAGTGGCCATAAACGCCGACATATGTTGGAATCTCCCCCAGTTGTGATTCCTTAGCTACCCCTAAATAAACTCATTTTACTGATAATACAACTGGCAATATTTTTTAGATCAACATGACTTAAGAAATCAAGTGCTAGAGAAGTGTCTGTAACTAGCTGACAGTGAGGAGAGGATGGCACAGAGAACAAGGGGAGGGAACAATGATAATTAAACAGAAGACACAGAGCACACTTCCAGGCAGCTCTGGCTTATCCTGTGGCCCAGAGAAGTCAATGGGCTCATGTAAAGTGGAAAGCTCTGGTTTTTTTGGGGAGGGGGGGGGCAGCTGTAGGAGAGGAGTGCTGAATTTGTATTACTGGACATTTGTCTAAAACATGCTTTAATTAAAAAAAAAAAAACGAGTTCTTCTATTTTCATTGAAGAAAAACATATCATGAAAAAAGTTGTGTTCAACTTGATGAATTGTCAAAATTGAACACTCCCGTGTAACCATTCCTAACTCAGAAAACAGACCTTACCTAGCCTCCTGGAAGCTCTGCCCACCCTCCTATCCTGTTGCTACCCTCACTCTGAAAGTCACCACTCTGATTCAAACAGCATTTCTCAGTCGTTCCTGTTTGCAGACTTTGTATAAACTGAATCACAAGCAATATATGATCGTACAGGGCTGGTTTCTTTTGTCAAATATTATGCTGGCAACATTCATTGCCCTTGTTGCATGTGAAAGTGAATTTTAATTGCACTACGAAGGCTGATCTTGTCAATAGAGCTAATGGTGAATATATTTGAAGAGTGGAAATAATACGTTTTCTTTTCAAACATTAGACATTCATTGTTTCTTCATACTCTGCCCTCAATATATTGTTTCCTTACTAGAGTCGTCCTTAAATGTTCCAATGACCTGGGACTCTTGTGGAAGTCTAGTTAGCTCACAAACTGCTGGACCTAACCTCAGGGTTTCTGAGACCACAGGTCTGAGGTGAGGCCTAAAATTTTGCATTTCTAACAAGTTCTCAGGTGATGCTGCTACTACGCTCCAAGGACCATCTTAAAAATGATGACCTTAGAATATGCTGGATTTGTTAGACCATTCTCTGTGTATTCTATTCTGTAAATGATTTTTCATTTAAAACAAGAGTTTTTTTTTAAATTAATGTTTGTGTATCCTCTGGGTGGATTCCTAGGAGTGGAATCACTGGGTCACATGGTATATCCATTTTTTTTTTTTTTAGTATTTTAATGCACTTGTATGTTTATTGCAGCACTATTTATAATAGCTAAGACATGGAAACAACCTAAATGCCCAAAAAAACAGATGAGTGGATCAAGAAGATGTGGTGTATATACACAATGGAATACTACTCAGTGATCAATAAAGATAAAACTCTTGGGGCCTCCCCGGTGGTGCAGCGGTTAAGTGCTACACTGTGGAGCTGTTGGCAGCGGTGACGTGAGTTCAACGCCCGGCCCGGGAGAATCCCACATGGCGCAGCAGACCTCTCCTGCCTTGCCCGCTGCTTCCCTCAGCAGTGTAGTTCTGATCTGCCTGTTCTGCTACCCACTCTGTCTCTGGTGAGCTCTCTCGCTGCCCCACACCTCTGGCCTGTACCCCAGCTTGTATGTATAAATAAATAAATCTTTAAAAAAAAAAGATAAAACTCTCGCCATTTGCAGCAATATAGATAGAGCTGGAAGGGATTATGCTAAGCAAAATAAGTCAGAAGGAAAAAGAAAAAATATCAGATGGTTTCACTATAAGTGGAATATAGGAAAACTGAACAAAGGGTTAGCAAAAAGACAAAACTTCTAGGCAAACAATAGATTTGAGGCATCCAGCAGGGAGGGAAGAGTACAGTGATTATGGTGACAGTCACTGGTGATGCAGCAGTGGGAGAATTATGTAGACTACACCTGAGTGGAGAAATCAACTATCATACAAAAATGAACAACAATGTAAGAATATAAAAGCACTAAAAAAAAAAAAAGATAGCAAGTATACTCAGGAATAATTCATACTATATTTAAATACTTATTAAATATTCAGTAATATTAAAAATATTTCAGAGCATTCACTGATGTTTATAACATATATAAACTATGATGTTAAAATTGAAAAAAAGTTTTTTTAAAAAATGTCATCTTATGGACTGTTCACATCTTATAGACTGAACAAGACTGTTCACATTAGAGCAGTATCTAATGTGTGGTGAGGAAAGACACAAAACACTAAGAGTGGCTGACTCTGTGAGATGATTATCAATGTGTGAAGATGTGAGAACATTTTCAGAGCATCCCTTTCTTAATGTTACATATATAGGATATACTTTTAAAAATCTAAAATTTGTTGCCACTTGATATATACCCAGAAAAACCTTGCCCCAAGTACCAAGAAATCCCAAGACATATAATTGCTGATTACATCAAATCCTCCTAAAGAATAAAAGCTTAGGCTAAAAGCAATAACCTATCACCACAACATATTCCTCGATGAGAATTCTAGACACTACCTAATATATTAACCATCACTCATGCATGACCCCTGAGTCCTTGCAACATGGAGAGCCTGAACGACCTGTTCTGTGCGTTCAAAACACGCACTGGATTTGACAGACTTGTGACTAAAAAAATGCTAAGTAATTTTCGATAATTTTAATATTAATAACATGTTGAAATTGTTATATTTTGGATATCTTGGTTAAATAAGACACATTACTAAAACATGCTGCTACTTCTACCACTGTTCTGTTTTTCTTCCTTACTGTGGCTATTAAAATTTTCCAAATTACATACATGGTACTCATGTATGGCTCACATAAATTTTTATAAAAATTAATTAGCCTGAGTCATACAAGAACTTGAAGACATGTTTATTTGAAGGTCAGAGTTATGAAGATGGGAAGTTGCAGCCTGACAAAGGATGGTCCACCAGAAACTAGAAAATCTAATTTGGCTCATAGAGAAACATCAACAAATGCTAATGGGGTGACTGGGAAGAAGAATCTAATTAAGTGTAAATCAGAGAGGCTGTTCTGAGAAGGAATTCAAGGAAGAAAGAGATAAATTTATAACAACTACCAACCTAAAATACTTAGACCCAAACAATATCCTATGGTAGAAAACTTTTGCTTTATGCTAATTTGACCCAAATTTTCTAGCCTGGCATTCAGAGCTCTCCATAATCAGGGTTGTACGTTAGCAACTAATTAATGAGTGGATGCATATATCTATCATATTGTTTCACCTGAAATAGGTTTTTAGATAACATAGTTCCAATTTTTTCATTGGCAACCTTTCTCTTGCCCAACTAGAATAACTCTTTTCCACTCTAATATATTTTTGAATCTTTCAGATCTCAGCTGACATCTCATATTCCCTGCTCACACTTCACAGATAACCCCAAAAGATGTTCCTGAGCTCTAAGGTCCTTTAATAGTTCCAGTGTAATCCTTCCTTGGTTCTCATCATGCTGTCGGGGGGGTTAGCTGTCTTGCATTCTGGTCATGTGGTCATTTACCTTATCGCTCTGTGCTTCACTTTTCTTCTCTACAAAGTGGGCTGATAATTGTATTTATATCATAGATGACAGTGGAATGTGTGAAAATATATCAAGTTGTTAAGGTTGGATAAATATTAGCTGCTGCTATTATTGTTGCTGGTACTATTTAATACATTACTGCACACCTCATTTCCCCATCTTGATTGAAATCCCTTAAAGGGCAAGAACTATACTTTGTTCATCATATCATAGAAGGTCTTATAAAGGGTAAAAATCAAATAAATATCTGTTAATGCCATAATAGACGCCAACACATCCTACTTAGTAGTTGGCCAGATGATATATCAACCACTGGGGATTGAATGATGAACAGTGTGGATTCTGTTCCTCCCCACAAAACTTAATTTATAATTGAGGGAGAGGGACAAAAGGTAAGTGTGCAAATGAAATTACAGGTTTGCACTGTTCCAGCTTGCAGCAGTATAAGGATGTAATGAGCAGGTTCTGGGATGGAGGTTTAGTGGAGGAAGACCCTACATAAAAGGTGGTCAGAGAAGACTATTATGAGACCGAGGCATGGGGAATGGAACCTGTGAGAAGAGAATGGAGGGACAGGTAGGGTTCATAACTGTGCATCTTACAAGCAATAGGTGTTTGCATTTTAACTTGAGGGAATTATATTGTACAAATTCAAGAAAGAGAGGGCTGTGATTTATTTATTTTTCTTTGTTTAGTAATGGCATTAGAACTTAGGAGCTATCATGTTTTAGTCAAGTAATGAAATATTATTGTGTATAATATATTATTGTACATTATACACAATACATAATATAGAATAATATATACAATATATATTATATAATATATATTATTGTATATTATTGTTTATAATACAGGTACAATACTTTGACATCTATAATGTTACCTGATGCAATAAGGTTCAAATATGTACATTTGATCTCAAAATTAGCTCTTTTTCACATGACTGTGAAATCCCAGATCAACTATAAGATAGCTTCAACTTGGAAAATAATAAGCACATTCATGAGTTCTGCTTGAGTCTCAATTGTGACTTTCTCATTTATTAGCTTCTGAGAAGACCTTGCTATCCATGACAAGTGTCAGTTTTGAAGGAACCACTTCAAATACAATTCTGGATTAAGGAAGGATATAAGGAATGAAAACACTAAACTTCATAGAGTGAGTCTGCTGTGGAACACAGCAGGCAAAAATCTAAACATATTATAATTTATTTTCAGGCATGACTGACTAAAAATCAGCAGACAGCTTGAGATGTACTATTGCTCTTGAAGTCAGAAATGTGAAAAATCAAATTTTCACTACTTATTTTTTTCCCTGTGGGATTGTCTGACATCCCATAAAGTCTTCATAGTGTCTATATGTATGCTTCTTAATATAGAGCAGATTCATGGCATGAGGAGGAAAATCACAGAAATGATAATTTTATTTTTTTCCCCAAAGGTAGCAAACACATGTTTATTCTTTAGGCCTCAATACTTTTGCAGCCTGTTCAAGTTACCCAATTGGCGACTTGGTTGCATCATTATGTAAAATTATGGAAATAATAGTAACAATAATGAGGTACTACTACTACCACTAGTAATAATGCAACCTATCTCTGGAAGACATTGGGTATCAACAAACCCATTTTCCTTATCCTAGTACACAGGAGGGAGGAGGATGCAGGTTGTAGGAACACCTCTCTGGTGGTCAGATGGAGTTACATGGCTGAGTTCTGGCTAATAAAAAGTGGTCATAAAAAACTCCTGTGTAACCCTTTCTCTCTCTCCTGACTTGTTGACTGGAAGTCAAGACTCTGGAGACCAGAGTTTGAAACACAAGCCTCCATTACCTTAAGGCCCTACATGGCCACACAGAACATGACCTCACACTGTGGCTTTTATGGACATACAAAAAAAAAATTCTCTTGTGAAAGTCTGAATTATTTTTTAGCAGCTAGCTTTACCTAATTTATATTTCATTTCAAAGAGTCATTGACATAATTAAGTGAGACGACATCTGGGCACTCTAAGACATTTTTCCTCTCTTTTTTTCCCTCCTCTTCTCCCCTCCCCTCTACTCTTCTCCCCACCCTTCTCTTCTCTTCTCCCCTCTCCTGCCCTCCCCACCTCTCCTCTCCTCTAACTTTTCTTTTGCTTTCTTTTTCTTTTTTCTTACATCATTGTTCTCCCCTCAGGTGTAGACCTGTAGTTTTCCCACCACCATAGCATCAGTGTTCTGTCATCACAGTCCCTTGTGTTGTTCCTTCCCCTCTTTTGACCCCTCTCCCTCCCCCTCCCTTCCCTTGCTGTTTGCCTCAAGTCTATGGTCAGCTTGCAAATTTTGTAGAAAACATTTTTTTGCTTATCATTATTATTCAAATATACCCAGCTAGGATCTGAGTGAGTCAAAGCTCTTAGGAAACAAATTTCATTATTACTGCTGAAAGGATTTTCAAAATAAAGGATGAAATTAGCAAAGATGACATGACATGACAGCAAAGATATTTTGAGGGTGAGGGAGAGGAATATAAATATTTTTTTTCTACCTCCATTTCTTTCCTCGTGAAAATTGGCAAAATGCCGTGGTAAAACAGGCAAATCTAGTTTCCACAGGATGATGATAGTCTATGCTCAGGAGGAAGTTATTTTTTTCTTTTCTTTTTCCCTCCTAGACATCATATTTTATGGTCTGATGAGAAGACTGCCACGTTGCAGTGGGAACTGTACTTAAAATTCCAGGGCATGTGGTCACCATATGGACCCTGAGTGATTTCCTGGTTTCTTTACACTTGATGCAAAAGGAAGATTGTTGAATAGGAAATATGGTTCAGAGAAGAGACCCCCTAAGTAGGAGAAGGGGAAAGGCATTCATGAAATGGAAGAACTGGTGCTTCAGGGAGATACTGTTTCAGGGAATCAAGTAAAGAGCAGAGTCCTATGTGCTATGTTAGTTCAACCTCAGGGGAAACATGGAGAAGAATTTGGGAGGGGTTTTGATCATGGATTAAGAATGTTGTTAAGGATGGGCCTCCCTGGTGGCGCAGTGGTTGAGCGCTGCGCTGTGGAGCTGTCGGCAGCAGCGACGCGAGTTCGACGCCCAGCAGGGGAGGATCCCATATGGTGCGGCAGACCTCTCCTGCCTCGCCCGCTGCTGCCCTCAGCAGTGTGTTTCTGATCTGCCTGTTCTGCTTCCCGCTCTGTCTCTGGTGAACCCTCTCGCCGCCCCACACCTCTGGCCTATACCACAGCTTGTATGTAAAAATAAATATTAAAAAAAATAAAAAATAAAAGTATGGAAGGAAAAAGAATGTTGTCAAGGAGAGGAAAATGTATGTATGGAAGGGTTAACTTGAGCTCTTCCTGATTCTTTTGCTGATCATGGTAAACATCAGTATTAGGTGATAGATCAGTAATTGTAGATTCAAGTTCTCTAGACTAATCTGCACAGGACTTCTGGTTGAAAGGAAACTCCAGAAAGCAGAAAGCAGGAAGCAGGAAACAGCAGGATAAGAAAAAATGATAGATTATTTTTTTCTGAAATTGAAATGAAAGATTCAGAGAATCCCAGTATCTGGTGCTTGGAGTGGTCTCAAGCTCTTAATCTACTCTGAGAAAGAACTTTACAGAATTGTTTGTCTCATTAAATGGTTGGGATAGAGTTATTGAATTAATATTGAGTAATTGATTTTGCTTCAAAATGTGACTGGTTTAGACAACCTTTATGGATGGGTTAGGCAAACTGAAGCAGTGTAGTGGCATTTGAAATTTGCCTTTTGAAAGACTTAGATATTTATGAGAGCTCTAGGATCACAGAAACATCCTAAATCATTGATGAAGATGGGCAAAATACTGTCTTGCACAGATTTGTGTTGGGTCTCAAAGCTCTGTGTGTGTGTGTGTGTGTGTGTGTGTGTGTGTGTGTGTGTGTTGCATAAGCACACATGTGTATTTGTTACAGTTACTTCTGCCTGAGAAAATAACCTGTCTGCTTCCACTATAATTTGATAACTCTGGTGCAAAATATTAGGAGGAATTTTTAAATGAAATAGGAAGACAAACTTTCCATTAAACACCATCAATGTTTGTTAGGAAGCCTTGTCTTTGTATTTGATTAAAAATGTTCCAATCATTGCCACTAGCTAGTTAATTATTCCTTTTTTCGGTTGTTGTTATGGAACGCAGCAGTCTGAGACATTGTTTATCTCTTAAACACACGCCCCTGGGAATAGTGGTAGGACTAACAGATGACAACAAGCATCATTAGGAATGAGGCAGGACAACATATTTCTACTCATGAAAATCTATTGTCAAAAACTAAGAGAGGCTACAGCCTTTTCTGTAATGTGGGAAAGTGTTTCCTCAAGTAATAAGGCCCCACCACAAATTTAAGAAACTCAGACCCCATTTTTTAAAAGTAATTTACCATTGCTTATTTTGAAATAAAAATGTTAAACTATGTTCTTCAAGTTTTCTGGATGGGTTATGGAATTATTTCCTAAACTTTATTTTTTTAGATTAGAAACAATTTCAAAACTAAAAAAGTGGTACACAAAAACAATGTTTTATAAGATTTGGGCAGTGAACATGGGAATGCCACATTCTAACCTTCCAGGAGCTTCTATGGGGGCTCTGAGAGGCCCTGCACTGTATAAATGATTTAACTTTATCTAAATTTGGAGTTTCTAAGATTTTTTGACTGTCGAACTCTTTTATTAATGAATACATTGCCATCCTGATAGATGCTATTAAAACTTTAATTGTGGGACTACCTAAACAAGAGTCCCATAATGTTGCTTATGAGTTTGAAGTGAATTCTTTATACTGCCTTCCTCTACCATCTTTGCCCTATCAAAATATGACTATGTGTCATTGCACATGAACCACTGTCACGATCTGTTTTTAAGTGAAGACATATCTTACTAGGTGGTGAAATATATGTCTTCAAAATTAACCCTGGAAATCTTTGAGACGAACTTCAGAGTGTAGCATTCATTTTTCACTCAAATATTAATGCATATTTAAAGATTCTAATGTGCATTAAAATTTAGAATCACAGAGTTAGTTTGAAAGACATTTTACAGAAAATAAACTCTACTGAGTTCAGATATTAATCCAGATTGGATGGAAACACATCTTTTGTGGGAATAGTCTAATAGTTACTCAAAAGATTGTTTTTACACACATTTCGAAGAAAATGACAAGGTGAGAAAAATTATACTTTAAGAAAAACACAATAATAGTAAGTGTATTAAGAATAATACACTTAGAGGAATCAAAGATCATCAAACATTTTTGAAAATGAGTGTAAGATATTGTGAAGACTAATTTAAACTCTACTAAGTGGTAGATAAATGTACTTTTGATATTTAAAAGGAGGTAAATTATTGCTGTCCACTTTTACTTATTTGATTCAATTTTGAATATATATAATCAAAGCATCTGGAAAGTTTATCAGAAAAGCCTCCAAATATTGCATCAATATCTAGCTTCAGCCATAGCAAATAATTTATATACATTTACCATTTTAGACATTGTTTATTTTGTTCTCTTATAGGGTAAGGATACTCAGGTCTGAAGGTGAACAAATAGAGGCCTCTGGCTTGAATTTACTTTTGTGTTTCTGCAGCATGACATTTTGGGGGAAATTTACTTTAGAAATAAGAATTCTGAAAGGGAATTTCCTCTATAGGAATCTTAATAATGCAATACACATTTCAGGAGAGTGGTCATCCTATTAGGAGAATTATAAGTGGTCCATTTCCTACTCAAGTTGGTAGATCCACTATTGAGTACTTACAATACACAGGTCATTGTGTATCTTGAAACATGAAACAGATTTGGTACTTGATTTTAAGCTACTTGCATTCTATTGCATTAGCTAAATCATGCACAACTAATATTGGTAGAAGGTACGTGATTATTTTTGAGGCTTTATAAACAAATTTATGAAAAGCAGTGGAAGGGAAAGTTCACCACTGTATGGGCTAAAGTGTCAGGAGGAGAGGAGAAAACAACAAATTTGAATGTGCAAGTTGCCCCCAGCCCACCATGATCTAGTATAGCATGTCCTCAAGGAAAGTTGCTTCCTTCAACATCTTTTTGTTATAGCGATGAGAAAAAATATCGGTTCCTAGGCAGAGCCACGGTCTGTGGAGTTTGCCCCTTCTCCCTGAGTCTGCATAGGTTCTCCCTGGGTGCTCTGGTTTCCCAATCCCACCCATATCCCAAAGATGAGCAGCGAGGTTCCCTAGCATAGCAGATGGTCCCACTCTGAATGAGAGTGGTGTGCGGAGGAGTGTGCCCTGTGATGGAAGCACATCCTGACCAGGGCTGGTTCCCTTCTGGTGCCCAGAGCTGCCCAGATAGGCTCTGGACACCCATGGCCCTGAACTGAACTAAGTACAGATTATTATTGAATGTTTAGATATGTTTGGGCTTTTTATTCAGAAGCTTGGTGATGTTTCTGTGACCAGAAATATGCCACAGGAACCTTACTCTTGTTTATATCAATTAGCCTGTGGTAAAGTTAGTGCTGTTATATGTTGTTTCCTTAAAGTTATAGTTGCCAAAACCCTTTCAACATTAAGTGAAGATTTACCATATAATTCCTGATATTGAAGTGTTTACTTAGATAATTTTTGATGGACAGAAGGAGAAAGAGAAGGAAAGAGAGAGGGAGGGAGCCAGTGGTGTAAAGGATCAAAGTAAGGTTGAGATATTGAAAGTGAAGCTTGAAGAAAATAGATGTGACAGAATGATGACAGATTATAGTAGGTCAGTGGTGCCTGCGAAACGACAAGCTGGGCTACAGAATAGGGAACCTGAAAGTTTTAAAGAGGCACAGAACCAGCATGTTCAGAAAAATCATGAATATCATACAAATAGATTTGGACTTTTTATTGGGTGGGGTATATAGCCTGAGGTTTCTGTGTACACATTTTATTTTAAGACCCAGGCTATAGTTAAGTTGTGACATAGACCAAGTAGTCTGGCTCCAAACTACTCCCTTTTGTCTCAGTCTCACTGCCAAGCCCACAGAGCATGGGTCACAGCTTTTCCATGCTGCCCTTTATTGCTCAGCACCTGCCTCCATCCTCTCCTCCCAGGCAGGGGGCACCCTTGCTCCAAAGACATGATGTCAGAGGCAGTGGAGTGGGAGACAAAAAGCATGGGCTTTGGGTTCAGGCAGATTTCATTTCCAAATTTTGGTTCTATCAGTTCCTCAAAACTTTCTGAGTCTTGGTTACCTGAAAAATTGGGGTAATAATATTGACCTTTTAAAAGTAATGAGACATTACTTTATACCCAGTGAATTGGCAAAAATTAGAAAACACAAAAATAATGAGTGCTGATGGAAATATGAATTGTTATAGCCTTCTGGGAAAGCAATTTGGCAGTATCTATTAGAAACACATACGCCTCAAAACAGAACCTACACTCCTGGCATCTTTCCCATACAAATAAAACCACCGCTTATAAGGATATATGGGCAAGGACATCTATTGCAGCATTGTTTGTATGGCAATAAAGTGAAAAGAAAGTGCTTGCTCATCATAGGAGAATGGGTGAATAAATTACAGTACTTCCAAGCTCTGGAATATCATGTGAGCTATAAAGCGGATGAATTAGAACTCTACAAAATGACTTGGAGGGAGTTCTACCAAATTTTTCTGCGTGTAACAAAACAAGATGCAAAAAAGTACATAGGATATGCTACAATATTTATAAAATAACTATATATATTTAACAATGGCTATGAATTTTTGAGCCTCTTACTGTGTACCTGGCATTCTTTGACATATTTCAATGAATCAACTTATTTTAATATTCAATATCCTGAGATGGAGGTGTTATTATTATTCCTTTTTCACATATGAGTGTGCAGGTGCAAATTTGCTCCATATCTCACAGGTCATGGTAGAACTGAAGTTTAGGGTCTAGAAGTTGGGACCAAAGACCACTCAGTCAGTGCATCTAACTCCCTGAATACGTATAAGGTGGAAAATAAGGAAACAATAAAATGGGGAAAACTGCATTAAATTATCAGTTGTATGGTCAATTTTTATAACACTTTGTGCGCATATATTCACAGAGTGTTAAAGAAAGATTGACAGTTATCTCGGGGTTTTATGATTGCATGTTTGTTTACTCTTGATACTCTAATTTATTTCAATTTTCTACAATGAATATTCATTACTTAATATTCATTCATTCATATTTAAATATTATTTAAAGAACCTTAGAAGGAATAAACTATTCATTGTAGAAAAAACCACAAAGGTTTGTATGCAACTTCATTTATTGGAATATTCATGCAGAAATGATCATGAACACTTACAAAGTTAAAAAGGATTTTCCTCATCAGTATAGAATTTAAAACTGAAACCAAAGACATGACTTAAAATCGAGACTGAGAAAATAAATTGTGGACTTCCAATCACTGGGCTATGCATTTAAATGATATTTAGCTATGAGAAGGCCTGGAAATAATTTTACATTTATTCTATCATTTATTTAATAGACAGTCTCAAAATGGTTTGCATTGCATAGAAAAAGACTGGAAGTTTCTGTATCAGAATATCAAACATATTTATTTCTGGGGATTGAAATTGTAGATGATATTATTCATTTCTTGTTGCTTGTTATTTTTTCATGTAAGAAATACACATTGTTTTTAAAATAAATGTAGGCAATAAAAATGTTTTAGCCTTTTCCCTAGTAAATCAAGGAAAAAATCAGGAATTTATCCTGAGGAACTGATTATAGATACATACATAGATTTATTTAAAATGTATACACAGCATTTCCCTATTATTTATAATGGAGAGAAAACTGTAAATAACTAAATAATCTAACATTAGGACACCGGCTGTATAAATTGTGAGACAACCATATGATGAAATATTATGCCTCCATTAAAAATCATGCCTTTGAGGAAGATTAAAGACATAGAAAAACATTCATGATATACTGTTAACTGGAAAGACAGAGTGCTCTTTTTTTTTTTTACAACTTAATCTTTAAAAGGAAAATAATCATATGCTTTTCCTTGTTGTATTTTTCAATATTTAAAAATATTTATAATAAATATGTTTTGTCCTCATAAACAGATACTTATATTAAAAATATAATAAATGCTATCATTTTTGATATTTATGTAAGCTCATGTATGAATTAACTATCTAAGTCAAAACTAATAAAATAATTCTCCTCTCCTGACCCTCTACACACACCTATTTCTCTCTCCTCCCTGAGTTTCAGGTTACCCATTTGTGAAATGAAGAATACGTTATACATAAATGTAAAGCATTGAGTACAGGGGATACTCCATATATCTTACTTCTTTTCCCTCCACTGAACTGCCAGAGTGCAGCGGCTTTCATCCCTCACTTCAGAGTCTTAAAATCCAAGAGTTATAAATCAGGTTACACTGTATTCAGATATTCCTTCAATTGCTGATCAAGGACAAAGGGCGATTTTGGTGCCTAGTGGGGAGGAGACTTAGAAGGGGATGGCGGACATCAGGGACAGAAAAACTTTGATTGGAGAAGTCTGGTGGGAATTTCATGGGTGGCCCAAAGATTTGTTTCTCTGTGATGAAGGAACAGACACAGCACTCAGAGCCAACACCATTCCCCTTGGGTTAAAAGGGGTGAATGGTTGGGAGTATTATGCTCCTCTCTTGCCCACTCTAGAATCTGCTTCCTCGTCCATAACCTGGTTCTTTTTCTTTTTCCTTTAGCAAAGCTGACTGTTGTTATAGCTTCCTCCCTCCATTCTATAGACATTTTGACCTGCTAGGAGGTCTGAACCTAGATTAAAATTTAAGAATGCTTTGTAAAGTGAGATGTTGCTTCATAAATACCAGACAGCAATAACATAGCTTGCACAGTTCCAAACGAATACAAGCTGGGGTGTGCACCTGAGTATTAATTGATTTTGTTTTTAATATTAATGAGCATATTATTTGGTCCAGTTGACCTTCAAATTCAAATTAGGTACTGATTAAATAATAAGCTAGGAGAATCAGGAGATGTCTTAACAGTAATTTTTCTTTTCCCAGTAAGATGCCTTGGCCTTGGTTGTGATTGAAGATGTGCTATTAAGTATAAAGCGTAACTAGTGTTCAGTATGAAGTTAACTGAATGTTAAGACAACTAGAACAGAATTAAGAAGACTATTGTATCTTAAATAATAGTTATTTAAGATACTATTGTATCTTAAATAATAGTTATAATAAGCATAAGAACTTTGTCACAGTTTTCAACCACAATGCTTGATAATTCTAATGTGAATTTTACACTTGTGTTTAGATGTCCTCTTCATCTGATTTCTGTATTTGATAACTTAATTCTTTAAAATTTGTGCTTCTGTGTTTATTTTTTAAAGTGTAAACTACCATTAAGTCAACCATCAGAGTACTTTTACCAGTGAGGAAGAAATACCTCAATAGAGAAAGGCAAGCTCTCTTTAGTAGACAACCTCAGGACGCCTATCTACCCACATATATTTTCTCAGGCCTGATTTACCTTAGGACTCATGTCAGTCCAGTTTGGGCTGTTGCATTCTTGGCTTGCACCCTCCTGACCGCCCCCCCCACCCCCGTGTGGATGAATTATTCATCGACATTCCACTTCCTCCATCTCATCCTCCCAATCAACTCTTGCCCACCCAAGGGTTGTAATGAGTTGCTGGAAACAGGTGTCTCCAGTCTGTACCTCACAATCTAGCTCTTGATCCATAAGCCAAACAGTTGTAATTTCTGTCAGCAGCTTGCACTGTTAAACAGTTATATGGGATAAAAGGGTAATACACATTCATTCTTGGTACCCAGTGGGAAATACGTCTAAACATTTGGGCAAAATCACTGTCACAGAAGACACCCTAGATGGCACTTCCTTTTGAAATTCTTCAACTTTGACATACCCATTTTAATCTTTTAAAAATCTCATCCCCCAAACCAAATGACCTTAGCTACCTCATATTTTGCTTGCTTTCAGTTCTTACACTCTAGAAAAAACTAGTTTCCTGTGAAACCAAAGTTATAATAAATTTAAAGCCAGCCAACCAACAAGCTGAGCTGGAAATAATACCACAATCTTGGGGAATTATATTGGAAAAGAAAAAAAAAACAGTCAGTCCATATTTTTGGTGATTTCAAAATGCAAGAAAAAGATGCTATGCCAGGATCAAAGTGTGCAAACAAAGACAAAACTGCAGACTCCTAAGGGCTTTTGGTCAACAAAAATGCCCTGCCACTTAAGCTCGAGAGTGTAGTAACCATTTCTGTAAGTGATCTTATAACTTCAGTGCTCATAAATAGCCAAGATCTTACTGAGGAGACATATTTCTGCATGAAAGCGAATAATGGCGAATGTTTGAAATGAATCCTCAACATCTATGACTGCCTTTTAACCTCAAATTGACCTCAATCTTGGAGGATTTCAATAGCAAATTCATTTCTTCTTCTTTCTAAGCTATGTATCAGTTAAGATGGCAGTTTCATAAACGTTTGACATTTGGTGTAAGCTTTAGACTGATAATCAATTAAATCAATGATCTTATGTACATGCTATTTCAGAACAAAAAGGCAAACACCATATTCTATATGTTGTATTTTTAATTATAACTGGCTCTTATGTAAATGTATACCTCAAAACACTTTCCTGCAGGTCAAGAGTTTAATGGATATTAATAATTTATTTCAGTAAAATCTATAAAATTTCATATTTAGTCTTAATAGGGAACTGCATTTATGATATGTGACAGAACTTTTTGGAGTTACCACTATTAAAAGTTTTATTAAAAAAAAAAAATCCTAAAAGTATTCCAAGAAATTGATCCTGGCATGAGCAATTAATGGTGTGAGATCCTAAAAGCATTGAGAAACATCACAAAGAGTGTGTTTCTATAAAGGTGTGATATCTCCAAACCAAACAACTCAACAGGAAACATCTCAGCTTGAAGCACTTAAATTAGATTATCTCTATTTCCTAAACCCTGCCATTTGATTTCATGACACTTTTAAATTTTTATCACAAGATAAGTGGGGTGGCTGATTTTTTTTTTTTTTTTTTGCTTTAAATGAATATTCACTTAGACTAGCTTTTCACTTTGACTTAGTCAGGTTTATTTCTCACTCTAGCATGACCTATGGTAGCTCTTATCAGAACCTATGTGGCTATCTGACATTAGTTACATTTTTTTTTATTATAGAGGTATGACTAAATTTGTTACATTTTAAAATATTTCAAATGGGCTGTAAGAACATATATTTTAATATCAAAAATGGAAATGTCAAGGGATTCATTGAAAACGTGGCAATAAACATGACAAAGACCACCCAACACAAGCAGTATATATGCTTCATTGAGCCGCACAGACCCTCCTCCAATAATGAATCATTTATCTCCAAATTGTTTACAACGCTCACTCATCTCAAGTTTTTTTGGGTTACCTACACAAAGGAAAGACCACTGTTTCATCCAAGTCCTCAGCCTTCCCAGGCAGCTGCTGTCAGGTGATTTATCAATGGAAGGATTTAATAGCTTGACTCTCTTATTCTAAGAGGAGCATCACAGAAGGGCCTTGCTATCTTCAGACCAGCTGCCGCTTGCCTTGCATTCTCCACTTCTTCCTCTGTGCAGATATGCTTCCTTCCTTTTACATTCATGTGTGTTGATTTTAAAAAATGTCTGTTCCCTAATCTCTATCACAGTGTCTGTTTTCTGCGGAGTTAATCTGCACATGTGCTAATGAAAATAGTACAATGTACTATTGTATTCTGTGAGGTAGTTACTATTATTGTCTCCATTGTACAGAGGCAAAAAGCAATGCACAAAGAGGTTAATTGCTTGTCATTACTGGTGAATTCCTTGAGTTACTTGTCAAAGGTTATATATATTTTTAGCGGCAAAATCAAGATGTATACTTCAATCATCTGGCCCTAGAATTCACAATCTTATCAACTACACTCAACACAAGATACCTCATTTAGAGAAACCCATTTATAAAACAGCATGAAAGAGAATGAATGATACAAACAGCTAACAATTAAAATTTTAAGACCTGTTTGATTTTCTAAACACCAAGGCAAGGAATAATAATTATCAATTTCAAGCAGGGATCTATTTTCATATCACTCCAAACTGAAGAAATAAAGTCAGTATATGAAGAAATGTATATCCAAATTTTCAAGTAGCTTATATGGTTTACCAGATGTCCATTTCCGCAAATCATTTGTTCTTTTATAGCTTTCAGGACCCCTTCACTCCTCCCCTTTCTACCTACAGAGACAGTTTTAAACCTGACTGGCTCATTCTCAAAACTGGTGTGGATTTCAAACCGCAATAATCATAGACACGGGTTCTAACCTGATTGACACCTTTTTAAAACTGGGGCAGGATTTAAAATGTGATTGGTGCTGGGGCAGGTTGAAACCTGACTGGTGTGTTTTGAAAACTGGTGTGAGTTTCAAAACTCAAATCCCACTGGTGCATGAAAGCTACCCTGTGCAGGATTGGCCAGCTCTGCTGCACCACTGCACAAGGAGTCCTGGAGCTCCTCTTATACTAGAACCTAAGTGAAGTTTCTTTATTTTCTTCTGGTGATATTTGGATCATTCTAAGGAAGCCTTTCCAACATTTTTTCTTTCTTTCTTTTTTAAGATTTAATTTTATTTATTTATGCATACAAGAGATGGAGTGTAGGCCAGAGGTGCAGGGTGTGAGAGGATTCACCATAGACAGAGTAGGGTGCAGAACAGGCAGATTAACTGAAATACACTGCTGAGGGGAGCAGTGGGTGAGACAGGAGAGGTCTGCTGTACCATGTGGGTTAGCTCTCTGGACTGGGGTTGAACTCAGTGGCTGGCAATAGCTTAATAGTGCTGAGACTTTAACCCCTGCACCACCAGGGAGGCCCCATTTTTTTCTTTCTTATTATGGCTAAATAATAGCCTCTGTGGTAGATGGATCCAAAATGCCACTCTTTCAAGCTTATTCCTGCTGAAAAACCGTAAGCTGCGAAACTGCCTAATTTTGGTGTTTCAAATAAACATCTTGAAACCTAACTTCTCTGATCATTCTCCTGTTTCATAAACAGTTACTTTTCAGAGGAATGAATATAAACGTAAATTCTGAGAAGGCCCAATATAGAATAAAACAGAGTGGGTAGGGCATTAGATTATGTTAGCAACGGAGATGACTAAAAAAGAGTTTGAGCTCCCTGCTTTATTTTTTCCATATGAACAAAGCCCAAATGTCTTTTTTTTAAAGAGTTTGTTTGATTTTTAGGTGAGTCACTTCCTACCTTCATCTTTACAGATTTCAGCTGCTTCTTCTGAAGCCGGACTGGGCACAGTAGCAGCGTTGACACCATCTTTAACGAGAAAGAGAAACACCACCTCAGAATTAGTGCTTGTCGGGCTGTCGCTTCCCTGCCCACAGCGTCTCCCTCTCCACTCCCTCGCACTCGCCGGCCTGTTTCATGCTCTACTACACCAAATGGTCTTGGAAGGGGCTAGTGGTTTGTGACACTCTTATAATTAATGAAACCCTAACCTTTAGTTAAGACAGAATCCAATGAGTTACAAATTATTTTTTGTTTGTTGGTGCTACTATTCTTTGACATTTTGCTTCTTCCCTGGCTCTGGAAGAATGGTACATTATTTGGCTCGGTAACAGATTGTGAAAAAATGTATATACACTTACAAGTTTCTACAAAGTGCTTTTATGTGTGTGCGTATGTGCTGAAAGTTTGGTTTTTCCTAGCACAGCACTTCTGTTCCATTATGCAAGGCTGTCAAACCGCAGGGAGCATGTCTGAGGGCTGTCAGTGCAGAAGCCCAGGAGTAGGGGATCGTTTGTAGGAAAGAATCAAAGCCCATTTTGGAGGTTTCAAGTCACTCAAGTAGAGTGGGGAATAAGGAACTGGGTGGTCCCTGTCCCCCTCACAAAAATAATCCACCTCCTCAGAGTTGTTTCTCCTCAGTATCATTAGCCCCACAGGGATTCCACTCATGTTTGCCTCCAGGATAACAGATAATTAATTCACTAATATTAAAGTAATAAATTTAAGACAAGGGATGTCGCAACCTAGACCCCCATATTGTCTTGACAAGGTCACTCTATGGGCGGAGCCTTCAAAGAAGTGTTCCCAAAGTCAGGATGCGATATTTCTTCTTGCAAATAAATTTAAGTATAATTTCAGGAGAACAGTAACTAAGTTTCTCCACCATGCCTGCATTCATTGGCCTTACTCATTAGCTCCTGGAAGCGAGATAT